>JAAAKL020000185.1:9546-54041 GCA_010016065.2 Carybdea cf. marsupialis auct. non (Linnaeus, 1758)
CCCGCGGATCTCGAAGGCGCCAAGCTGGCGCTGCTCAGCGATTTGCACGTCGGCAAAGGTGTGTCTTCGGACTATCTGATCGATGTGCTCGATCGAACCCGAGCTCTGACGCCGGACATCGTGGCATTTACCGGCGACTTCATCACCAATAGTCGAGCGCTCGCCTTTCGTCGACTCTCCCAGGTGCTCGAGCACTGGCCGCAAGGGCGCCTTGCCACCGTCGCCGCCCTCGGCAACCACGATTACGGCAAGAATTGGGGACAACCCGAGATCGCGGCAAAGATCGCCGGCCGGGCTCAGGATGCTGGCATTCAAGTGCTGCGCAATGCGACGCTGGAAGTCGGAGCCTTACAGATCGCCGGGCTCGACGACCTCTGGGGCACCAACTTCAACCCGCATTCGACCCTGGACGCGCTCGATCCGCGGCGCCCAGCGGTGGCGTTATGTCACAACCCCGACGCCGCGGATCGCCGGGTCTGGCAGAACTTTAAGGGGTGGATTCTTTGCGGTCACACCCATGGCGGTCAGTGCAAGCCCCCGTTCTTGCCGCCGCCGATCCTGCCGGTGCGCAACCGTCGATATACCGCCGGTGAATTCGAGCTCACCGGCGGACGCCACATGTACATCAATCGCGGCATCGGCCACTTGCTCAAAGCACGCTTCAACGCTCGCCCGGAGGTGACGCTGTTCACGCTCCGGCGCGCTTGAGCTATGGCTACCAAGTATCAACGAAGCGACGACGCCTTCGCTGCGCCTTGGCGCCCGCAGAGACGAGAGCCTGCACGATCACGGACCGGGTCTCCGCCGGATCGATCACCGCATCGATCTCGAGAAACGAAGCGGCTTCGATCGCTTGGCCTTTGCGATAGAGCTGAGTGACCAGATCTTGGAAGAGCGCCTCGCGCTCCTGAGGACTGCCCGCCGCTTCCAGCTCTCGCTTGAACCCCAGACGCACCGCCCCCTCGAGGCCCATGGCCCCGAATTCCCCCTGAGGCCAGGCGACGGTGAGGTCCGGACGATCGAGACGTCCACCGGCCATCGCCATCGCCCCCAGGCCGTAGCCCTTGCGCAGAAAGACGCAGACCCAAGGCACCTCGACGTTGGCGCCGACCACGAAGAGCCGGGACATGCGGCGCACCGCCGCCTGCTGCTCGCTATCCGGCCCGACCATGAAACCCGGCGTGTCGCACAGCGACAGGATGGGCAGCTCGAAGGCATCCAGGAGTTGCAGGAAACGCGCCGCCTTCTCCGCCGCGGCGGCGTCCACCGCGCCGCCTAAAACCCGCGGATCGTTGGCCAGCAGGCCCAGAGGCCGCCCCTCGATGCGAGCCAGACCGGTGATCACGCTGCCGCCGTAGCCCCGCCGCAGCTCGAGAAACGAGCCGTCGTCGACCAATCGCTCGATCACCCGACGGATCTTGTAGCTATAGCGTCGATCCTCGGGCAGGGCCTCGCGTAGGCCCATCTGATCTTGAGCAGTCCAGGTTTCGAGGTGCCCTTGAAAATAGCCGAGGAGCTGCCGGGCCACGGTCGCGGCCTCCGCTTCGTCCGACACCATAAGGTCGACGACGCCATTGCTCGCCTGAACGTCGGCCGGGCCGATCTCCCGCGGCCCGAACACTCCCAAGCCGCCACCTTCGATCATCGCCGGCCCGGCCATGCCGATCCAGGAGTCCCGAGTCGCGACGGTGACGTCGGCACTGCCAAAAAGCGCCGCGTTGCCGGCAAAACAGTAACCATGATTGACCGCGATGCGCGGCACTCGGCCGCTGAGCGCCGCCCACGACGCGAAGCTCGGCACGCTGAGCCCGGAATTTGCCACCAGAACGTCGACGTCACCTGGCCGACCGCCGCCGCCCTCGGTGAACATGATCACCGGCAGACGCTGCTCGCGCACCACCTCGAGGATCCGATCGAGCTTGCGGTGATGGAAATAGCCCTGAGTTCCGGCGAGCACGGTGTAGTCGTTGACGACCACCGCGGCGCGACTCTTTTCACGGCCAAAGAGATCAGCGTTGATGGTCGCGGTGCCGGTGACGATGCCGTCGGCCGGCGTCGCGGCACGCAGCTCGTCCATCGACCGACGCTGACGCTGGGCGGCGACCGCGAGCTGGCCGTACTCGACGAACGACCCCTGGTCGCAAAGCGCCGCCAGGTTCTCCCGGGCGGTGCGTGACCCTTTCGCCCGGCGTCGAGCGACCGCCTCCGGCCGCGCTTCGTCCTGGGTTTGCTCGACGGTGGCTCGCCACTCGTCGAGCAAGGCTTTGCGGGGATCGTTCATCGTCGGGCCAGATTGTACCGAGCGGCACCTACCACTGGAACGGCCTGACTCGACCATAGGAACGACCGGTTGCCACGAACAGTCGGCTTCAACCGCGACCGGCGGTCACGCCACCGTCGACCGGTAGCACCGCGCCGGTGATCCAGTCGGCGTCACTGCTGGCCAGGAAGAGGACCGCTTCGCTGACGTCCCGCGGCTGGCCGTTGCGGCCAATCGGATGGAAAGCATTGAAGGTCGGCAGCACTTCCTCGACCTCCTGCTCCGACATGAAGGTGTTGTAGACCGGGGTTTCCACCACCGCCGGCGCCACCGCGTTGACCCGGATCTTGGAGCTAGCGAATTCGATCGCCAGATTGCGAGTCAGGGCATGAACCCCGGCCTTGGCCGCCGAATAAGCCGACGACGGCGTCGCTCCGACCGCGTGGTCCGCCCACATCGAGCCGACGTTGACGATCGCGCCCTGACCGCGGCGCTGCATTTCAGGGATCGCCGCCTGCGAAGCGTAAAACGTGCCCTTGACGATGATGTCCAGGTAGCGATCGAGGTCCTCAATACTGTGATCGAGAAAGGGGGTCGGCTTGAAGACGCCGGCGTTGTTGACCAACACGTCGACTCCACCAAACCGCTCGACCGCGGTGGTGGTGAGCGTCTTCGCCACCTCCGGATCGGCAATCGAGCCCGCGACCGTGGCGATGTGCTCGCCGCTCGGATCGAGGGCAGCCGCTGCTTCTTGCAGAACCTCGGCTCGCCGCCCGTTGATGACCACCGAACCGCCTTGCTCCAAAACCGTCCGAGCCACCTCGCGACCGATGCCAGTGCCGCCACCTGTGATCAAAACCACTTTATCTTTGAATGACATGATGCTTCCTTTCGCGTCGAGTAACAGGCGTCGTTGCCCGCCCCGGTAAGCCTCAAATTACCGAGGCCAAAACGCGTTCGGAAGTCCGCACTTCTTGGTAAGGTAGGCACCGCTGGGTGCTTTTTATTCAATCTAAGGAACTTATTTTTGTGAGCGAATTTCGGACCGCACGCAAGACCATGGCGCCGAGAGTCGGCTCGATGGTGCAGGTGATCGCCGGCTGCAAATGGTCGCTGACCGTCTTCGAGCTCATTCAACGGGGCATCGATCGCCCCGGGGCGATGGTGCGAAGCGTCGAAGGACTGTCGACCAAAGCCCTCAACGAATGCATGCGCCGCTTGCTCAGCTTTGGCCTCGTCCAACGCACGGCTTATCCCGAGATTCCGCCGCGGGTCGAATATGCGTTGACCTCCAAAGGCGCCAAGCTCGCCGAGATCTTCGAAGCCATGGATCGGTTGGAGGCTGACTTCGAAGACGCCACTACCGACGCGTAAACGTCACCAAGAGCGCCAAGAAGCCGGGCAAGAACGCGAAGCTCCAGTAAGCAAACCGCCAGAGGTAGGTCGGATTGGCCTCCGGATCGGTCCAGATGCCGGAAATCGCCCAGAACGCCAGGCCGGAGCCGATCGCCGCCAGCACGCCTCGCAGGATCGTCAGACCCCAGCTCTCGTGATCATCCTTGGCCCAGCGCTGCAACGCCGCCAGGGTCAACCACATGCCGACCCAGGTGACGATCAGCGCGCCGAGATAACCGATCCCATAGGCCAACGGATAAAACACCGCTGCCAGCAGCACTCCGGCCACCGGCAGCGACAACAGCAGTCGCATCGCCGCGCGCTTTGAGCCGGCGCTCCACCCCAAGACGGCGGCGAGCACCAGAAAGATGACGGCACCGTGGACGACGCCGGCGACCGGATCGCCGTCGCGCAGGTAGTTGGCCCAGATCCAATCGCCCAGGGTCGAAACAGCGCCCAGGGTGGCGGCGCCAATGACCGAGGCCAGCAGTCCGCGCGACGACTCGATCATTGCCGAACCGCCAGCTCTTCGAGGGTGACCTGACTCGCGTCCCCGATGGCCCCCCGAATCGGCATGCCGAGCTCGTCGTCGAGCCACCACCACGAAGTGACGTCGCCGGAACTGGCGGCCAGACGCAAGGCGGCGACCTGACGTGGGCCAGCGGTCAAGGTTTCTTGACCGTTGGGTGTTGCCCGGACCTCCACCAGCTTGCCTCCGGTCGGCAGATCGGCGGCGATCTCAAACGCGGTGAAGACGGAATCGCCCGACCGTCGGCCGTGGCGCAACCAGTCGTAACCGGCCTCGGCGGCACAGGGCAAAGCGAAGCTAGTCCCCGGTGGCACGGCGAGGGTCTGCTCGACGATGCCGGTGACATTGCCACGGGTGACGGCCCGCAACTCTTGGTCGTCGATCCAGATGCGGGTCCGTGAGTGCTCCTGGCCGTGACTGCGAGTCAGTTCGACGAACTCCGAAGCGCCTTTGGCGTCGCGGCGATGCCAGATTTCAAGAGTCTTGCCGTCGCGGGTCACCCGGCTGTGTAGCAAGCGGCCGCCGCCTTCGGTGGCGAACAGCTCCCAGGTCTCGTCGCCGAGCTCCCGTCCTGCGTCGTCGTGGTAGAGGTAGCGCCCGTTGGCGATCTCGGCCTCGCGGTTCCAGCGGCCAAGGTGAGGCTCAGGGGCACGATTCAGAATCGCCGCCAGATCCGCTTCGACGGTCGCCGTGGCCGGTGTCTCGACGATGCGTCCGATCTCGGCCTCGCCCTGGCGAACGATCACCGTCGGTACGTTGGTCAGGCGCTGGCCGAGAATGTGCTCGGCCGGTTTGCCAAAACCGCGCTCGATCGCCACCAGCTCAAGGCGCAGATTCGGGTTGGCCGCGGCTTCGAGCGAACGCAACAGTTTGGGCACGTAGTTGCGGCTGTCGCCGCACCAAGTCCCAAAGGCAACGATGACTTCGACCGGTTCTTCCTGGGCGGCCAGCGCCATCACTGCCTGAGCGTCCGGCTGATAAGCGTCCGCCCGCCGGCGCCAGGTCGGCGTCGCCGCATAGAGGTCGTCCAGCTCGATCTCACCCGACGGCCCTTGATGGGGCGAGATCAGCAGAGTATGACCGCCGGTGCTCGCCAAGAAGTGGCTGGAGCGCCGATCGCGAACTCGGGTCGCACGGCCGGTTGACAGTGCCTCGGCGACGGCCGGCGACGAGGCACCGGTCGCGGTGAGCTGGAAGTGTGCCAGGGGCAGCTCGTAGACTTCCATCTGGTCCCGATCGACGATAAACGCACGATGGGCCAGCTCGCTGAGGATCGCCATGCGGGGTCCAGTGGTCTCCGAAGCCGCGGCGGTCAAGACCGTGGCCGCCGGCTCCAGCTCGCCGTTGACATAGACGTCGCGAGAGGTATCGCTCCACTCGACGTCCGGGGCTTCCGACGCCGCGACCTGGTGAGCCCACGGACTGGACAATGCACAGATGAAGAGAAGCAGGGGCAGCAGGGGCATTCGGGACGAACGTCGTCTCATGGGGGATCCTCCGTGTGGTTAGCGCTGAAAACCCTAACGGAGAAGCCCGGCCTCCGACACGCTTGCCCGACGACCTTTTACGGACGCCTTACACGCTGGCGCGTGATACGTTGGCGTCTGACACGCTAAAGCCCGCGGGCTCGGATCAAGTCCAAGGCTCGCCCAGCTCGCGGGGCGCGAAGACCGGCAAGGCGGGCCTATCCCCCGAGCCGCGCACGCCATCCAACAGCTGCGGCAGCTCGAAATCTTCCGCGGGCCAGGGGATCGGGCGAGAGGTGACGGTGGTCGCATGATCCGCCGTGATCGGGCCCGAGGCCACGGAGGGCGGCATCGTCGCGATGACCACCGTGTCGTCCATCAAAGCGGCGGTCAAATCCCTGGACAGATCGGCGGCGGTGGGACGCGACTCGGGATCCTTGTTGAGCGCCGCCATAACCACCGACTCGAGTGCCGGTGAAACGTCGGGACGCAGCTCGCGCACCGGCATGGGCTGGTGGGTCAAATGCATCATGGCCACCGCCATCGCTTCATTGCGATCCGAAACAAATGGCGGCCGCCCGGCGAGCATCTGATAGAGCACGACCCCCAAGGCGTAGACGTCGCTGCGCCCGTCATAGTCACCGCCGGACAGGCGTTCCGGGGCCATATAAGCGGGCGTGCCGAGAATGCCTTCATCGAGCGTCAGGTGCTGATCCATCGCCACGTCACCGACCATCTTGGCGATGCCGAAGTCGAGCACTTTGACGACCTCACCCCGTCGCGATTGATGGAGGTAGATATTGGCCGGCTTGATGTCGCGATGAATGATGCCCATGGCATGGGCTTCGGCGAGCGCGTCGCAGATCGGTAGCAGAATCTCGCCACAACGCTCTGTCGACAACCGCCCGCGGCGCTTGAGCTCCTGCTCGAGGTTATGCCCTTGCAGCAGCTCCATCACCAGGAACGCGAAGGTTCCTTCGGAAAAGTTGAAATCGAGCACCGAGACGACATTCGGATGCTGGAGCTGAAAAGCCGACCGCCCTTCCTGACGAAAACGCGCCAGGGTTTCCGACGACTCGTCGACCGGCGTCTGCAGTACCTTGACCGCCACCGATTGTCGGAAGCCAAGGTGAGTGGCCCGATAGACCGCCCCGAAGCTGCCGGCCCCGAGCTCGTCCTCCAGGCGATATTTCTCGGCCAGCACCGAACCCGGGCCGATGGCGGCGAGCACCGTGCCGCGCGGCTTCTGCTGATCCCGCGACGCCGCCCGAGTGCGCAGTTGGGCCTCGATTCGCGCCAGCACCACCGGAAAATCCAAGGGCTTGGTGACGTAGTCGTTGGCTCCGTGGGAAAGCGCCTCGACCATATCTTCGCTCTGGTCTTTGGCGGTCGCCATGATCACTGGCAACTCGGCGGTGGAATGCTGCTTGCGCAGGATCTGCAGCACATCGATGCCCGAGAGACCGGGCATCATGACGTCGAGGATGACCAGATCGATACCGCCTTGACGAACCGCGTCTAGTCCCTCCGGCCCGTTCTCGGCCAACTGCACACGATAGCCCGCGCGCTCGAGACGGCGCCCGATCAGATCGCGATTGTTCTGGTGATCGTCGACCACCAGAATCGTGGGCTGGACGCCCACTGGGCTCGAAGACTCGTGACGCGGCATGTCGAGATCCGGTCGCTTTACTCGGCGGCGACCGGTTCCGGGGAGGTGAACACGGAATCGGGCAGGTGATCGAAGACCGCCAGCTCACCCAGCTCGGTCTCCCGTCCGTTCTCGGGATCGGGATTCACCCGCCGAGGCGCCAGCATAATCTGGCCGTAACGCTGCCAATCGAGCCACTGCCAGTGGGTGGGCTCCCGGTCTTCTTCCCAGTCCTGAAGAAAATAGGCCCAACGCTCCATCAGGCCGGTCTTGCGGTTGACGTAAGCCCAATAGGTGTCCCCCGGGGTCAGCCCGACACTGTCGAAAGTCAGCTTCAACTTGTCGAAGGTGGCGCCGTCCAGCTCCTCGCTGCCGTCATAGGTGAGATGAACCCCCGGGTCGAGCAACTTATAGGGCATGACCAGCCAGTAGGTGTCGTTGATCCAGGCGCCATAGGCGCGCTCTAGCCAGGTGGCTTTTTCTTCGCCCTCGACCACCTCGCCATTGACCCGCACCGTGCCTTCGCGAGTGTTGATATTGTGCAAGACGACATAGCTGTCGCCCTCACGATTCTTGCCTTCGAGGCGGTGTCGGCCGGTATAGCGGTCCCAATGATGCAATCGGAAGCCGAAAAAATTGAACCGGATGAAGCGGGTCGCGTCCCAGGCTTGCTGGCCACCCATGGACTCCAGCACGCCTTGCGCGAGCTGGATTGCTTTCGGATCCCGCTCCTCCGCCGAGGCACTGGCCGGCAGCAGGAGGCTGATCAGGGCGAGCAGAACGCACCGACGAAGGACACGTGGGCTGCGAAGCAATGCATAATGCCAGCTCTCCCGAGGCTGGGAGACAGACCGCAGGGTTGGAATCGGATTCACAGATGGATCTCCTTCGCAAAAGACCGACGGATCGAGGTCGATCGAGTTATCTATTGAGGCTCAACCTCCTGATCGTAACAGCCTACACCTAACAGCCGAGAGCCGCTGAGCGGAAAGATGGTGTTGGCCCCCACACTCGGCCGCCGAAGAGCGCTGCCGGTCTGGTTGACACCTCTCGCGGGTTCGCGTACCTTCGATTTTCGCCGCCTCGACACGAGGGTCGCCGCTGCTGGGGAATCCGTGGCTCATCTCAGACACCTGGAAAACAAATACGAGATCCTGGAGAAACGCCAGGTCGGGGGTCAGGGGGAGAGCTATAAGGTTCGCCATCGCTTGCTGAACGAGCTGCGGCTCGTCTGGGTGATTCCGCCGCCACGAGGCGAGTCCGGCTTGGGCCCGCGATTTCAGTCGGAAGTTTCAGCAGCCATCCAGTCGAGCCACGCCAACATTGCCCGGGTCTTCGACTGCACAGTGGACGAAGACGGCGTCGCTTATCTCGAGACCGAGCAGATCTCCGGACTGACGCTGGCTGAGCTCTTGACGGTGGCTGAGGTGCCGCCGCTGGAACTGTCCTTGGAGATCGGCCGCCAAGGTTTGAGCGCCCTCGGTCACCTGCATCAGCATCAGCTATTCGCTCGCGACGTCTCCCCTGCCAATCTGAAATTGACGACCGACGAAGCGGGTCAGCCGCGGGTCAAGTGGATCGATCTCGGGCTGGGTCGTCCTCCCAAGGAAGATCCGTCCTCGGTGGCGCCGGAAGGCACGCTCGTCGCTGGGCTACGCTACGCCGCCCCGGAAGCTTTCGAAGATCAGGCGTCCGAAGATCCCCGGCGAAGCGATCTCTACGCCTTCGGTCTGGTGCTCTACGAGCTGCTGACCGGACGATTCCCAATCTCGGGGGAGAGCACCTCGTCGCTGATCGCCGGCCACCTCTTTCGGCCTCCCCTGGACTTCGCGGTCTCCGATCCGGAGGGAAGAGTGCCTGAGCCGATCCGTAGCGCGGTCCTGAAAGCTCTTGCCAAATCCCCAGAAGAGCGCTTCGCGGACGCCGAGAGCTTCGCCGCTCAGCTACAGGTCGACCAGCTATCGACGGAAGAAACAGACGCCGCGGTGGATCTCTCGAACCCGGAGGTACAGCAAGTCTTGCGCCTCGTGGCAGCCTCGGTCGAGGAGCCCGCGACCCCGATCGAGGCGACCCCGACCGAGGAGCCCGCGACCCCGATCGAGGCGACTCCGACCGAGGAGCCCGCGACCCCGATCGAGGCGACCCCGACCCCGGCCGAGGAGCCGTCCGCAGCTCCTCCTGAGGCAGCGATCGAAGCCCCCTCTCCATCCAGCCTCGATAGCGACATGATGCCGACTCGGATCCTCCGCACCCATCCTCGACCGAAAGCGGAGCCGCCGGTCGATCCGGAGACCGAAAATCTGCCGCCAGCTTCTCCGGTCGCGGCCGCTGAAACGATCCGACTCGACCGGGATCAAGTGTTGGCGATGCAGGCGGACGAACTGACGGCCCGCGCCCAGCGTCGCGCCCAGGCCGGAGACCTGGCACAGGCCACGGAGCTGGTCCAGGAAGCTCTGCAGTTGGTGCCTGATCATGGGCCCGCCCAGGCGTTTCTGAGCGAGATTCAACAGGATATTGCAGGAAGCAATCCAAGAGGTGCCGAGGAGTCAGGAGTCGAGACGGTTACCAACGTCGACGAAGTGTTGGCGACCGAGCCCGAGACCGAGCGCCTCGACGATCCGGAGGTGATGCAGGCTCTGCGCAGGGAAGCCGCAGCCACCCAGGAGAGGGTCGATGGGGACAGCACGACCATGATTCGGGACTCGGTGACGTTGCCGGAGCCAGATCCCGCCTCGGGCTCCCTGGCGCTCGAAGAGAGCCTGCGCAACATTCGCACTCTGCAAGAGGGTGGCCAGATCGGTGAAGCCTTGAAACAGCTCAACCAGGCGGTCCGCGAGTATGGTCCGCAACCGACGCTCCGCATCTTGCGGGATGAGCTGGGAGAGGCACTGCTCGAGCAAGACTCCGAGCAGGAAGAGAGCGCCAGTCAGATTTTCGATAGTCAAACGTTCGACGTTCGGCCGTCCAGCGGTACCGCGCCCACGGAGCTTTCCGCCCGACCGCCTCAAGATCCGCCGCCGGGCAGTCCGCCGCCGAGCCCCCCTAAAGGCTCGCCGCCGAACGTTGGCCGGTCGTCGAGCGAACCGCCGGCCGCCGCCCCCCAACCGGGGGCAGCGCCGATCCGGGGGCTCTCGGACGCTACGATCCGTTCTATCGAGCCCGGCATTCGTCCGACCCAGGATCGGCCCGGGCCACCGACCGCGCATCCGACCCGCAACATGGTGATGGTCGGCCTGATTCTGGCCGTGGTTTTCGCGGCCCTGGTTTTCTTCCTCACCCGTCAGGGATCGACCGAGGAGCCCCGGCCGCTCGAGGCCGAGGACGTCGACGCCGCGGACCTGTCGCCGGGGTCGCTGGTGCTCGACGCCGTGCCGTGGGCGGAAATCGTCTCACTCGAGAACCCGGCCGCTGAGGAAACACCGCCGATCTCACCATCGCGGTTCACCCCTGTCGTCCTGCAACTGCCGCCGGGGGAGTATTGGGTTACCTTGCGTTACCCTCCCACCGGTCAAATCGAAGAGCGGGTCGTGCAGATCGACAGTGACGCTCGCGTCGAGGAACGCATCGTCTTCGAAAGCCTGAATGCCGAGGCCTATTTTGAGCGCATCCGTTATTAATGCACCCCGCTGGCTCGGCCCACGGGCCGGGCTCTGCGGCCTGATCCTGCTGAGCCTCACGGCGTCGACACGGACTTCCGAAGCACAGGACGCGCCTCCGACACCGCAGCAGAAGGCCCAGCGCGAGATCGGTATCGCCGAAGCGATGGCCCGTGAGGTGCAGCAGCTGAGCCAGCATCCCGACTTTCAAGAAGCCCTGGCTCGGGACAGTGAGGTCGAATCGGTGCTCGAGCGGGCACAGCGGGTTCTGCGGACCGCCAAAAGTGGCCTGGCACGAGCCGAGCAGACCCGATCCGCGACCGGATTCAGCGATTCCGCCTTGCTGGCTCGGCGGGCGACCCGCACGTTCGAGCAATACGAAGAGCGTCTGCGGGGGATCTTTGCCGAGCTGGAGGCCGAGCGGGCTCCGCCGCCTCCACCTCCTCCGCCGCCGCCTCCACCTCGGCCGCCGCCAGCTGAGGAAGTGCCGTCAGAGCCGGCGGATTCGGAGCCTGCCGCGGAACAGGATGCCGCCACCGAGTCGCCCTCGAACGCGGCCGAGGCGGACACCTCGTCGGAGCCGACGTCGGGATCGACCTCGGAGTCGACGTCTGAGGACGAGCCCGCGACGGAACCGGCCACCGCGTCGGTCGCGGAGTCGATCGTGGCTCCACCTCCCGAGCCGGCGGTCGCGCCACCACCGCCAACGCCATCCCCGTCGCCACCGCCACCCGTCGCGCCACCACCGCCGAGGCGCTCGTCCGGCCCCCCTCCGCCCCAACTCAGTCAGGCCGCGGACGCCTACCTGGAGGGCGACTACGAATCGGCGATCACCCTGCTGTCGGAAAAATCGTTTCGCGCCTCGAGTGCCCGTGCTCACGCCCTGTTGCTCCGCGCTGCCGCGCGCTACGCTCTCTTCCTGCTGGGCGGCGAAAGCGACTACGCATTGCGGGGTCAAGCCGCGGAAGACGTGACACAGTGCAAAAGCATCGACCCGGATCTGGCGCCGGACGAGGGTCTCTTTTCGCCACGGTTTCGGGACTTCTTTGCCGCCACAAGATAGGCTCTCTGACGACGTCAGACGACTTTCTGAAGAATTTCGAGAGTCCGATGACGTCGTCAGGGGACTTTCCGAAAAAATTCCCAAGCCCGATGACGGCGTCAGAGTCACTGGCGAAAAATCAATACACCACTCTGACGTCGTCAGAGTGGTGTATTCCATTTTGCCAAGGCCCGATGACGACGTCAGAGTGCCTTTTCAAAAAGGCGCGAGGCCCGATGACGACGTCATTGGGCTTGAGGAAAAAATTCTAAAGTCCTCTGACGACGTCAGAGAGCTTCCTGGAAAAGTTTCAAAGTTTCTTGACGGCGTCAGAATGGGACTAGCTCGCCGTCACTTCGCTTTCGAAAGAAGGGCCCCGGCGTGCCCGGACCAGCTTTTCCGCGGACATCGGATAGAGCTCGGCGAAGCAGCGCATCATGTCCTCAAACGGGATGTCGAGGTAGCGACCTCGGTCGCGCAGATACTCCATGTGACGGCGGCCTTCGAGGTCGAAGGGGTGATAGATCGAGTCGGTTTCGCCGTCGAATTCGAGCGGTTTGATCTTCGCCTTCTGGCACAGGCTCAGGTTGAACGCCGGCGTCGCCTTGACCCACTGGCCGCCAAGATAGAGCTCGGTATAGCCATGGTAAGCGAAGACGTCGGTGCCCATCATTTGCTTCAGTCGCGGCGACGTCAGGTGATTGCGCACGTCGGCGAAGCCGAGCCGAGCCGGAATGCCGACCGCCCGTGCGACCGCGGCGAGGACCGCCGCCTTGGTGACGCAGAAGCCGGCGCCGCGTTGCAGAGTCGCACTGGCGGTGTAGTCCTCCGCTTCGTGGCTGACCAAGAAGGGATCGTAGCGCAGGTCATCACGCACCGCGAGATAGAGACGACGCGCCTGCTCGACATCCCCTTCAGCCCCCTCCGTGGCCTTCCGCGCGTAGGCTAAGACCGCCGGCGAATCCGAATCGGCAAAGCGCGTCGACCGGCGACAGGCGCTCAAATCATCGATGTTGCCCGTGCTCACGCCACAGAGTCTAGCAGCCACCTACCCAGCATCGAACGAGGCGACCAAGTCCGAGAAGCTTGCAAGTTGCCTTCAGCCGCAGATGCGCAGGCACTAGCCAGATGATGGTGGTAGGCTTTGATCTCAAGAAGGAGACTCCCCAATGCCTACTGCCAAAGCACAAGCTAGCTCTCTTTTGCAGCGCCTGCCGGATGACTGCACGTATGAGGATATTCACTACCACCTCTACGTGATCGAAAAAATCCGTCGAGGTCTCGAATCTGCCGAGAACGAGGGCACGGTCTCTCAAGAGAAAATGGAACAGCGGTTGGAAACGTGGTTCCCAAGATAGAGTGGTCTCGCGAAGCCGGACGAGACGTCGAAGGCATCAAAGACTACATCCGCCGCGACTCCGAGTTCTACGCTCGTATCGTCATCGAGAAGATCATCGGGGTTGGCCGAAAGATCGAGAAATTCCCGAAGGCAGGTCGAATCGTTCCAGAGTTCAATAACGAAGAGTTTCGAGAACGGTCGGTCTACAGCTATCGCGTCATTTACCGCGTACACAAGGACCAGATCACTGTGATCGCAGTCGTCCACGGCAAGCGCCTTCTCAGCTCAGTCGCGAGTCGCTTCGAATCTTGAAGATAGACCTAAGGGTGCTGGCAGATTAGCCGCCGGTAGCTCGGCGCGATTTCGGCACCGACGCCACCGCGGCCGGGGCGTCGACCATCGGCAGACGGGTCCGCCGAATGCCGTCGTGGGCGTAGAGGGCGCCGGCGACAGCACCAGCGGTCGGCACCAGGCCAATCTCGCCGACGCCTTTCGAGCCATAACCGCCGACGTCGTCCGGCACCTCGATCAGGATGACGTCGAGCTCCGGGGTGTCTTTCGCCTTCAGGATACCGAGGTCGCGCAGCATCAAAGAATCGGGATGACCGTCGGTGCAGGGCAGATCTTCAGACAGGGCGTAACCTAAGCCCATGTGCAGTGAGCCTTCGATCTGCCCGGCGCAGGAGAGGGGGTTGATCGCACGGCCGACGTCATGGGCGGCGATCACCCGCTCGAGCTTGCCGTCCTCACCTAAGATCACCACCTGGGTGGCGTAGCTGAAGGTCATGTGGGTCACCGGCTCGTCAGTCTCGAGTCCAGGCTTGGTCGTGAAGTCGCAGATGTATTCACCGAGATACTCGCGACCCACCAGGCCGCTGAGCCCACCTCCGTTCAGGTCGGCAGCGAGCTGCTGCCCGGCCCGCTGGCCGGCGGCGGTGAGCAACGCCGTCGCTCGAGACGCGGTGGTCATGCCGCAAAGCACCCGCGGGTCGGAGACCGTGCGACAGGTCATGAGCTCCGGATCGAGGCCGGTCTCCTCATGCACCACCTGACGCAGGATGGTGAACAACCCTTGCCCCATCTCGGTGTAGCCGGTGAGGATCTCGAGCCGACCACCCTCGACCACCTGAATCAGTAGACGACCGGAGTCGTCCATGCCGTTGCCGATGCCGGTATTCTTGATGCCGCAGCCAATGCCGACCGCCCGTCCTTGCTTCCGCGCCTGCTTGTAAGCGTCTTTGACCGCTTCCAGGGTCTGGCGAATCCCTAAGCTTTCGGTCATCTTCTGACCGGTGGCGAAACGATCTCCGGGCTCCAGAATGTTGCGCTCGCGAATGTCCCAACCGTCGACGCCGACCCGCTCAGCCAGGGTGTCAAGCACGCCTTCGATGGCGAACGCCGCCTGATTGGCGCCGAAGCCGCGCATGGCGCCGCAAGGCGGGTTATTGGTATAGGCGGTCTTCGCTTCGACGTCGACGTTGGGCACCCGATAGGGGCCGCAAGAATGGCCGGCGGCACGCTCCAAGACTTTCATGCCGACCGAGGCATAAGCACCGGTGTCGCCAATCGCGCGAACTCGGATGGCGGTCAACCGACCTTCGGCATCCGCTCCGACGGTATATTGCAGCTCGATCGGATGACGCTTGGGATGCATACGAATCGACTGCTCGCGGGTCAAGACCGTACGCACCGGCACGCCGAGCAGATGGGCGGCGACCGCGGTCTGCGCCTGCACGGAAAGATCCTCTTTGCCGCCGAAAGCGCCACCGTTGCTGATCAGCTCGACCTCGATCGCGTCCGCGTCGACCCCCAGCACCGGCGCGATCTGATTGCGATCGTCATGCACCCCTTGGGTCTGGGAGTAGATCTGAATCGATCCACCATCCCCTTCTTTGGCCGGCACCACCAAACAGGCCTCGGGCTCCAAAAACGCGTGCTCGATGCGCTGGGTCGAATAGCTCTGCTCGATCACATGGGCGGCCTCAGCGAGCGCGGCGTCGACATCGCCCCGCGAAAAGCTGCAGACGTCCAGGAGATTGCTGTCGCGATCGTGAATGCAGGGGGCGTCCGAAGCCAGAGCGGCCCGCGGGTCGCTCACCGGCTCGAGCACTTCGTAGTCGACGACCACCGCTTCCGCCGCTTGACGGGCGTGAAACTGGGAGTCGGCCACCACCATGGCAATCACATCGCCGACGCAGCGGGTGATCTCACCCTTGGCGACGAAGACCGGCCAATCCTTGACGATCAGGCCGACCTGACGCTCACCGGGGACGTCCTCAGCACCCAGCACCCGCTTGACGCCGGGCATCGCCAGAGCCGCCTCAGATTTGATCGACAGGACCTTCGCCCGCGGATGTTCGGCGAGCACCAGAGCACCATGCAGCATGCCTGGCACTTTCATGTCCGCGACGTAAGGCTTGAGTCCGACGGCGTGCTCGTCACCGCGATACCGCGGGCTCGAGCCGCCGACGCCATGGATGCCGTTGGACCTCGAGGTGCGGGAGAGGCCGTGATCCTCGCCAAAAAACTCCGGCCGCCGCGGTGCGTGCACTACCGGTTTGCCCTCTTGCCAGGCCTCGGCCGCCGACTGCACGGCGTCGACGATGCGCGCATAGCCCGTGCAGCGGCAGAGATGGCCAGCCAGTCCCTTGGCGATCTTGTCCCGATCCGGCGGGCCATCGAGCAGGGAGGCCGCACGCATGACGATACCCGGGGTACAGAAGCCGCACTGGATGGCCCCATCCTGCACGAAGGCGTCGGCCAGGACCTGTCGTTTGGCTTCCGGAATGCCCTCGAGGGTCAGCACCTCGCGCCCCTGCATCTGCTCCGGCTTGCGCAAGCACGATAGGGTCGCACGACCGTCGACCATGATCTTGCAGCAACCGCAATAACCCTGAGGTGCACAGCCGTCCTTGGCCGAGGTGACGCCGCACTCCTCGCGCAGCAGCTCGAGGAAATGCATGCCTTCCTCATAAGTGACCGTGGTCTCCTCGCCGTTCAACGTGAAGGTAATCTCGGGCATGATGAGGTCTCCGTGAGCCGGAATCGATGAGCAGGGCCGAAAACCTGGGCCGCGAGCTCGAGGCCTGACGGCGAAGGTCTTCGGGACGAAGAACTTAGGATCCTACACTATGCCTGAAGCAGGGCAGACGGCGACGGCACGGTCTTCAGCGACGCAAGCGCGCCCGGACTTCCTCGTCGAACAAGCCGGCGAGCCGCGCCTCGAGCACGAAGAGCGGATCGGAGCCGATGCCGATGCGCTTCAACTGTAGAAGATCAGCCCCTGGACGGTTCGAACCGCGCCGGGTGGTGCAGGCGGCGAGAAACCCGGCTCGCCTCAGGATCTCGACCGTTTGTCGGTCGTAGTCTCGCGCCGAACCGTTGGGGTACGCGAAAGTTTGGGGCTCGATGCCAGTCGCTTGCGCGATTCGTTGGCGGGAATCGCAAATCTCTCGCTCCTGGGCTGACGGTTCTAGGGTCGAAAGGATCGGATGGTTGACGGTATGAGCCCCGAGCTCAACGCCGGCTCCCGCCATTTCTTCAGCTTGCTGCCAGCTCAAGGGTTGAGCCGGCGACGGCAGGTCCAGGTCAGCGTTGCGCAAAGCCGTGAGCGCTCGGTGCCGGACGTCCGGCGGCATATATTTCAATCGACGCACGATTCGGCCGGTGGGCTCCGTCGCTGGCCAGGAGCCCAGAATCTCACGCAGCTCGTCGCTGGCCACGGCGGGCACGCTCTCCGGCGATCGCCGGGCGGTCTCGATCGCCCGGCGAGCGAAATCGGTCCACAGCTCGGTGCCGTCGAGAAAACCGGAGGTCAGAAAGATCGTCGCCGGCACCCCTGCTTCCCGTAACACTGGCCACGCCGCCTCATAGTTGCCGACGTAACCGTCGTCGAAGGTGATCACCGCCAGGTCCCGATCGAGACCACCGGGGGCTTGCAAGCGCCGCACCGCTGATTGCAAAGTCTCGATCTGAAAGTGCCGTTTCAAAAACCTGATGTGATGGCGGAAACGCTCGGCCGAGACCGTGCCTTCGACCTCGACGCTGCTTGAGGTGACGTCGTGATATTCGAGACCAAAGAGCCGGTAGTCGCCTCGGCGATGGCGACGCAGGCGCCGAAAAGCGGTCAGGCCGCTGGTTGCCGCCAACAGCGAGACGGTTCGCACCGCCAGCCGACGCGGCGTCATGAAGCTGCCGACCTCCGCCGCTCCTTGGCCCGCTCGCAAGCGTCAAGAACCTGTCGGGCGTTGTCTTCCCAGGACAGCGAGCGATGGGCCTTCTCCGCCGCTGCCGCGCCCAGACGCTGGCGCAGCGGCGCGTCCTCGATCAGCTGGAGGACCCGCGTCACCAGATCCTCCGGGTTGCGGGGCTCGAACAGCAGGGCGTGGGTGCCGTCGGTCACCAGATCCTCAATCGGGCCGAGGCGCGGCGCCACGATCGCCCGCCCGGCGGCCATCCACTCGATCAGCTTGAGCGGGCATTGATAGGGCGCGGCGTCGGCAATGACGCCGACGTCGAGGCTGGCGACCAGACCAGGCACCCGGCCATGGGGCACCCGGCCGGTAAAGGCCGCGCGCTCACCGAGGGCCAGACGACGTTGCATGCCTTCGGCGCCATCGCCGCCGCCAACGAAAAGAAAACGCGACGAGGGTCGCGCCACGGCGACCGCCTCGACCATCTCGGCCAGCAGATCCAGGCCGTGAAACTTCTGAAACGAACCGACGAAGCCGACCCGCGGCCGATCCTCGTCGGCGGCCAGCTCCGCCGGCGTGTCGGGCCGAAACCGCTCGAGATCCGCACCGTTGGACGCCACCGTCAAACGATCGGCGGCGAGGTCGTAGCGATTGACGAGATAGTCCGCGAGCGCCTGCGACACCGTCACGATGGCGTCTGCGCGACGGAATTTGAAACCGCAGCACCCTTCCTGGAGCCAGCCCAGATGGAAATACTCGTCGTAGTACTGCCGAGCCTCCTCCGCCGGTGCGTTCACCTCGAGCACCAGAGGCACGCCCAATCGCTTCGCGACCGGCACGCAGGAGATGCCCAGATCGTGATTGCGCACCAAAAGCACGTCCGGTCGCTCGGCCCTCAGCAGCTGCCATTCCTTGCGGACGTAGAGCGGATTCCACAGAAACTCCTTGGGGTCGTGCAGGTAACGCCCGAGGCGCCGCTTGAGGGCCCGGCGTAGCCGGCTCACCAGGCTGGGCTGGCCGCCTCCCCCCTCCTCCGGAGCCGGCGCCAGATTCATCGAATGGACGTCGATCCGGTGGCCGAGATCCCGGGCGGCTTCGGCGAACTGACGCACGTGGTTGAGCGCCGTGTCCCGACCGTAGAGATAGTGGAGATAAGCGATGTGCACGGCGCGTCATGCTACCCGTGGCCGTAAGCTCGGGCAATCCTGCGGCCGCGGCGAGCGCTCCTTGGTGGCCAGCTT
Organism: Carybdea cf. marsupialis auct. non (Linnaeus, 1758); assembly: GCA_010016065.2. Classification (NCBI taxonomy): domain Eukaryota; kingdom Metazoa; phylum Cnidaria; class Cubozoa; order Carybdeida; family Carybdeidae; genus Carybdea; species Carybdea cf. marsupialis auct. non (Linnaeus, 1758). The sequence continues at coordinate 28,256 of JAAAKL020000185.1, forward strand.
CAGTCTGTGCCAAAATGGCGCCATGGCCGAAACACCTCCAGTCATCGTGATCGACGACGAGACCGGCTCCCGCGAGTCGATGGCGATCGCCATCGAAAAGGCCGGCCTCGGCGTCCGCACCTTCGACGACGCGCGCGAGGCGCTCAAATATTTGCAGGAGAACCCAGGCGTGCGGCTGGCGGTCACCGACCTGCGCATGCCGGGCATGGACGGCCTCGGCTTTCTTGCCGAGGTCCGCGACCAGGAGATCGATCTGGGCGTCATCCTGGTCACCGGTTACGGCTCGATCGAATCGGCGGTCGAAGCGATGCAGGTCGGTGCCGACGACTACCTGACCAAGCCGGTCGACCTCTACGAGCTGCGCAAGCGGGTGATGAATCTGCTCGAGAACCGACAGCTCAAGGAAGAAGTCTCGAATCTGCGCCAGATGCTCGACAAACGCTTCGGCTTCGAGAGCATCATCGGCAGCTCTGAGGCCATGGAGCACCTCTTCGCAAAGATGAAGATGGTGGCCCCGACCCGCTCGAGCGTCTTGATCGTTGGCGAGAGCGGCACCGGCAAGGAGCTGGTGGCCAACGCCCTGCACGTCAATAGCCCACGGGCCGCGGAGCGCTTCTTGGCGATCAACTGCGGCGCCATTCCTCATGACATCTTGGAGAGCGAGCTCTTCGGTCATGAGCGCGGCTCGTTCACCGGTGCCGTGGCGCGCAAGATCGGCAAGTTCGAACTGGCGCACAAAGGCACGCTCTTCCTCGACGAGATTTCCGAGCTATCACCGGCGCTGCAGGTCAAGCTGCTACGGGTCCTCGAGGAGCGTCAAATCATGCGCGTCGGCGGCGGCGAAGTGATCGACGTCGATTTCCGGCTGGTCGCCGCCACCAACCGCTCGCTCGAGAAATGGGTCAAAGACGACAAATTTCGCGAGGATCTCTACTATCGACTGAAGGTGGTGACCCTCGACATCCCACCGCTGCGGGATCGGGAAGGCGACGTCGCTCTGCTCAGTGAGCACTACCTCAAGCAGCTCGCCGAGGAGTACGGCAAACCCCCGATTGTGCTGTCCGCCGATGCCCTCGAAGCGCTGTCGCGCTACAGTTGGCCCGGTAACGTACGCCAGCTCAAGAACGTCATCGAGTCGACGGTCATTTTCCATCCCGGAGGCGAGGTCGCTGCCGATCAGCTACCGTCCGAAATCCGCGAGGCGACCCTGATCTCCGGGGCTCATGCTCCGGTACAGCCCCGAGTCGGGCGGCCACGATCGATGGACGAGATCGAGCGCCAGGCGATTCTCGAGACATTGCAGCGCACCAAAGGCCATCGCGCCGGAGCTGCCCGCATGCTCGGCATTGGCCTGCGCACCCTTCAGCGCAAGCTGAAGGACTACCGCGAACAAGGTTTTTACGAGGACGATTGACCATGGACCTACCGGCAGATGTTTTCATTCACAACGAGCTGCTCGGCATCAAGGGCGGCAAGGGCACCCTGGTCGCGGTCAGCCCTCATGGCTATTTCGAGGCCAAATGCGGCTTCGGCGGCAAGACCCACCGGGTGTTGTTTCCGATCCAGAACACGGTGATCATCTTTCGCGAGCCCGAAGCTGAATTCGAGCCCGGCGTCGAGATCGAACGTTAACCGCCTCGGGAGGTGCCGTCATGAATCGTCGGACCTTTCTCAGTCACCTTGGCGTCGGCCTCGCGGGGGCCCGCCTGACTGCCGCGGCGGATGCCTTCGCCGAGGGACCCTCCACTCCGCGAATCGCCAGCGGCTCTCAAGAGGCAACGCAAGTCCTCGTCGTCGGGGCCGGACTCGCCGGCCTGTCCGCGGCCTATGAGCTCGACCGGGCAGGCTATGGCGTCACGGTGCTCGAGGCGCGGTCACGGCCCGGAGGTCGAGTCCGGACCTATCGGGATCCGTTCGCGGACGGTCTCTACGCCGAAATGGGCGCGGAGTACGTCGACGCCAGTGACACCTACGCGCACTTCTACTGTCGCAAGTTCGGGCTCGAGGTGCTGAAGGCCAAGCTCTACGACGGCATCTACCTACGCGGTCGGCGGATCCCCATGCCGGCCCTGAAGGACGGCACGACAGCGATCCCCTATGAAGGCACTCGCAAGGGTCAGCTCTTCGGCCAGGAAGCCGCTTATACCCGGCGGTGGGTCGACCGAATCCAGAATCCGGATCAGCTCTCCGACGAGATCCGGGCGCTCGACGACCGGTCCGTGACCGAGCTGCTGCTCGCAGAGGGCGCTCCCACCGACATCGTCGAGCTCTACACCTATCTGAACGCCACCGAATCCACTGCTCGACCGCACGAGATGTCGGCCCTCGCCATGGTGCTATCGCACCGGCGTGCCGCGGGCTTCAACGAAGACGTCGACGAGGGGCGAATCCTCGGCGGCAACGATCAGTTGCCCAAAGCCTTTGCCCGCGCCTTATCGTCCAAAATTCGCTACAACTGCCCGGTACGCCGAATCCGGCACCACGCGACGGGTGTCGAGGTCTTCTTCGAAGAGGGCGGCGACATGCGCATCCTAGCCGCCCCCCGGCTGGTTCTGGCGCTTCCGTTCAAGGTGTTGCGAGACGTCGAGCTGACGCCACGCTTTTCGGCCGAAAAGATGCGGGTGATCAACTCCCTGGCCTACGGCCATGTGATGAAGGTCGCGATGCAGTATCGCACCCGCTTCTGGAATCAGCCGGGCAGCCTCGGTCAGCGAGTGTTCACCGACACGCGGCTACGCCGGGTCTATGATATGTCGATCGATCAGCCCGGCCCTCGAGGCATTCTGATGAGCTTCACCTCCGGAGCGGACGCCGAGAAGCTTGGCGTCATGTCTTCGGAAGGGCGGCGCCGCACCGCTTTGGATGAGACCGCCAGGATCTGGCCCCAGGCGAAGGAGCACTGGGAGAGCGCGGCGGTCAAATATTGGAACGAGGATCCTTGGGTGCGCGGCAGCTACTCCTTCCTTGGGGTCGGCCAGAGCGGCTTTCGCGACGTCGCACGCCGCGTGGAAGGCCCCGTCCATTTCGCCGGCGAACACACCGCCAACGCATCGATGGACGGCGCCATCACCTCAGGCGTCCGAGTGGCTTCTGAAATCACCGGTCACCCTGTGGCGTCGTTTCTCGAGTCCTGAGCGATCAACGAATCATCGAACGTAAGGTCGGCTCGAGAAGCATGACCTCGGCCGATTCGATCAGCCGGACGGCGTCCGCGCGACGCTTGCCCATCCATTCCGGGCTCAGGTAAAAGTCGCGGGATCGCTCCTGGCGTTCCTTCTGGTTTCGAAAGGCCCGCATCCACACGAAGGTATTCTCATCATCCAAGGAACGGAACTGACCTGGAATGCGCAATCCGGCCGCCGCCTGGGCTTCGAGACCGTCTTCGAAAAACCGCACGAACTCCTCGCGTAAGTCTGGAAAGATCTTGTAGATGCGAATCTCGACGATGCCGCCCTCAGCACCGGCCAGGGTCTCGAACGAAGCACTCGGCTTCGTCTCCGGCGGCACCGGCACCCGGTTGGAGTCCGCGAATCGCAGCTCGACGACGGGCCCTCCCGGCTGCACGCTCGCTGGTGGTCCTCCCGGGGAGTCCGAATAGAGGGCGAACGGCCCCGGCAGGGGACCGACGCTATATCCCCCTTTCTCGTCATAGACCGCCATCAGCCAAACCGGATCGGTGCCGAGATCGGCAAAGCGTGCGGTCGCGCCGTTGGCGGTGAGATAACGCGTCCCGATAATCGGGTTGGCCGGGTCGCTGAAGTTATCGTCGCCAAAGACAAAAATCATCAGGCCGTGGTTTTCGTCGACCGCACCAGGCCCTTCATAAGTCACTCGGACCTCGAGGGGTTCGGCGTGAATTTCGACCGCCGTCGAAAGACATAGGGTTAAAGCCCATAGGACGGCGAACGCCGGACGTTGAAGGAAAGATAGGTATTTGTCCATGACATCTCCTTGAAGGTTGTTCATGCCTCCGAATCTGACGATCGGCGGCGAAGAAGTCCTGGGAAACGCCTGGGAAACGCCTGGGAAGTCGCTGACAGCGCTCCGTCAACCAGTCAGGGCAACTGCAGACGCGCCAGGAGGGCCAAGAAACGAGGCTCGGCTCGGAGATCATCGAACCACGGATGCACATGGATCCACGGCAGCGATCGGTCGCGCGCGACAAAGGCTTGCTCGAGCAGTTGCAAAGCACCCGCCCGATCGCCGACCCGCGCTCGAAACGCTGCCTTGTCGAAGATCGCCGGGGTGAGCGTTTCAAACCGCCGGAAGACTCCCGTGGCGCCCTGCCTTTGATAAATTTCTTGAAGCTCCGAGAGTCGCTCGGCGGGCCAGCCGGCGTCGGCCTGAAGCTGGAGATAGTCGGTGATGGCCTCCTCCTCGCGACCGAGAAGGTCGTAGACCAGGCTTCTGAGCCTTCGAGTCTCGGTCTGACCAGGCGCCAGCGTGTCGACCTCGGTCAAACGTGCCAACGCCTCATCATAGCGTCGCGCCAGAATCAAGGTGCGAACCGGGCTGAGATCCGTATAGGAAGCCGGATCGAGCTCAGCGATCCGCTGCCATTGCTCCAATGCCTCGTCGAAGCGCCCGGTCACCATCAGGAAGCGGATGTACCATTCCAGAGCAAAGGGATCTTGGGGCTGACGCTCGAGAAAAGCCTGAAAGCTATGGTCGGCAGCCGCGAAATCCCAGCCCAGGCAGAACTTGACGATCGCGTCGGCAGCGTGAGCGGCGCCCAGCTCAGGATCGAGCCGCAGAGCTTCCGCTGCCGCCTTCGAGCCCAGCTCGAAGCCCTCGGATCGCGACAGACCTTTGCCTTCGGTTTGCAGAAAGTACACCTCCGCCAGGGCCGCGTGGGCGGCGGCAAAGGTCGGTTCTAGATCGACGGCACGCCGCAGATGGCGCACGGCGTGCTCCAGATCCAGCTCGCTTTCCCGGTGGCGGAAATATCGACCCTTGAGAAACTCCTGATAGGCCGCGGAAGAAACCGTGGACGACCTCATCCAAGGTCCCGCCCCCGCTCCGGACACCGCGACCGAGGGTCGATCGGTCGAGTCCTGGATGGCGGCCGCTACCCGACGGACGAGATCAGCTTCGATGGCGAGAAGGTCCGCCACCGGTCGATCGTAAGTCTCGGCCCAAAGATGTCTATCATCTCGAACATCGATCAAGCGGGCATGCAAACGCAAACGCTCGCCGTCACTCCTGACCGAACCTTCGAGAACCGCGTCCAAATCCAGCTCTTCAGCCAGGGTCGCGAGCGTCAGATCCCGGTCCCCCACTTGCCGCGCGGTGCGCCAGGAGAGGACGTGCAAGTCCGGAGCCGCGGCCAGTTGGGTGGTCACCGCCTCCGAGAGGGAATCGGCGAGATAGCTCTCGCTCTCGACCCTCGAGCGATCGGCAAAAGGTAGGACAGCGATGCGAGCCTGCGAGATCGTTCGTGACGGCGCCTCGCCGATCGTCGGTGACCGGTGCCGAGCCGCTGCAATGACGATCACGACCAGGGCAAGCATCAGGCCCGCAGTAGCCAACTGCAGGCTCTCCTTCCGGACGAGCACAGCACGGACGAGCTGATCACGGACGGGGTGATCACTCTTCAGATAGTCGCCAGTTTCGCGACCGACCGGAGTGATCAGAGTGTAGCCCACCCTCGGCAGCGTCCGAATGTATTCCGGCCGACGAGGGTTGTCGCCCAAAGCTTTGCGCAGCGCGCTGATCGCGCTGGTCAGTGCGTCGTCAGAAACCGCCCCGCCATTCCACACCGCGTCGATGAGCTCAGCCTTGGTCACCGGCTCGCCGGGCTTTGAGGCCAGATGACAGAGCACCGCCATGGTTTTCGGATCCAGGTGCCGGACACTCTGTCCGTTTTCGAGCGTTCCAGCAGCGGGATCAATTCGCCAATGTTGGATCCGCAATCTCAGGCTCGGCATCGCTCCTCCGTATTGGACTCTGGTGATCTATACGTTGACTCGCCAAGCCGGTTGCATCCAGGCAACGACCGTACGGAACCCGAGTTCAGGTCCCGCGATAGGTCGATTCCTCGGCCTTTGACGCGTTTATCCATAGGAAATTATGGAACCGAAAGGAGGAATGATGCTTTCGAATCGAAGACGTTTGCTCGTGACCTTGTGGATCATGATCCTGGCAATCAGCTGGGCTGGGACGACTCAGGCCTGGGATCCGGAAGATTTACCGGCCATCAACGAGCACTTAGAAATCGGCCCGATGCCCGGCTTGACAACCTCCTGGCATGCGGCTCCGCTGGAGGTGACGGTTCCCTTAGATGCGGAGATCATGCTCCGTGTTCCCCTGCATGCGGGCCGCACCGTGACCTGGTTCGGAGCTGAAGAAATCCTCAATGATGGCAACTGGTCGGTGGCCCAGCCCGCTTCCCGCCAGATCGGCAACCAGGAGATTACGGTTCGCTCGACCAGCGAAGACACTCAGTTCGTCGACGACACCGTCTTTGAAGAGAGTATTCAAATCACGCGATCTTCCGTCCCCAGCGATCAGATTTCAGTCACGCCGCCGACGGTCTGGATCTCGCCGGTCGAGATCGACAAGAAACGCCTCAATGATTCCACCTATCACTACTATCGCGGGGAATCGATCGCCGAGCTCGAGCCGCTCGCCGCCGACTTCTATCGTACCTCGACCGATCGCACGATCTGGCTTCTCACCGACGTCACTCCGGCGGAATTTGCCCCCCTGATCGAATGGCGGCTGTCGAACGGCGAGGCCTATCTCGGCAATCCGGCGCAAATCGCCATCTATGAGCCGGGTGAACATCAGCTTCGCTTGGGGCCGGTAGGCTCCGCCGAGCAGCTCCGCCTCGAGACCTATAGCACCCGGATCACCAGTCACTCTCTGCCGGACAGAATTCCCGACGGTGTCTGGACCACCTTTCGAGCGGAGACCGAGCCGCCGGGTTTCGAGTCCGAGATCACCTGGCTGGCCAGCACCCGCCACGGCACGACCACCCGGATCATGCATCGTGGCCCAGAATTTGAAGTCCGCTTCGACGACACCTTCGGCGACAACGGCTTCCAGTGGTTGGGGGTCAAAGCCAACGAGGCGACCTTCGGGCAAGATCAACGCGGCGTCGACGTCCGCTCCTGTACGCCGCCGACCGGCGAAGCGGGAACCGTCCTCGACATCACAGGCACCGGATTCCCGGACGACCCGGATGACGTTTGCATGGTCTTGATGCCGGATTCGAAAGTCGCCGCGCGGGCTTTTGCCAGCGACAACGGCCAGATCATGGCGACGGTCGGCGGCGTCGTCGAAGGCGCCGAGGCCGGACAGTGGTTTGTCGTCCGCGGGGAAGGAGGCACGGCCCCGATCCCAGACAGCCGAGCGATGAGCGGGACTCCTGACGCCTGGGCCTTCGAGGGCGCCGAAGGGGAGATCTTCGAAGACAGCTGCCCCGAGACTTTCACTCCGATTGCCACTCCGGAAGCTGACACCGTGGTCGGCTTCGACTTCGTCCCCTGTGACGACTGCTTCTCGAAATGCGCCGAGATGGAAGGCTCGCTCGAAGCGATCGTGCCGGTGAACGCCTGCCCCTCCACGCCGCCCAACGGCTACCCGGTCGGCACCGAGCTCGACATCGATGTCCATTTCGATGTCAGGTGTGATGCACCGTCCTGCGGCCAGACCCATTTCGATTGCTTCGCTCCGTCCCTGACCGTCCTGCAACCGCTCAGCGCGACCGACGTCGCCCGCGAGCTCGCCGACAAGCTCGAGCAGTGCTTCCTGAATCAGGGCATCACCGACCTCTTGATCACCCATGCCAGCGATCGAATCGTGGTCTTCAAGCCCGATTGTGAATTGCTGCAAGGTGGCGGATCGATCGTCATTCGACCCGCGGGCTGCTGAGAGTCGGTCAGTTGTTTTTGTCTACCGAGCGGCGAGCCTCAGGGCTCGCCGTTTTCCTATGCGCAGTCGTGAAGGCGCGGCGACTACGCCCCCGGTAAGAGCAGCCTCAGAGCAAGCACCAACAGGGCAAATCCGCCAACGGCCCCCAAAACGACGAACAGCACTGTCTTGGAGGAGACCTTCACCGGTGTTGACGCGTCCTTACGATACCTCCAGGCAAGAAACACCGGCAACAGCCCCAGGGTGATCGCCGGCACAGCGACGATCGCGATGACGGTCTGAGAGGAGTCCCGCACCTGGTAAATGAGGGTGAACAGGACGCCCAAGAACCAGATCGGAGAGATCACCAACAGCAGCACACGATAGACGTTGTGGTTCATGATGAAAGCGGCGCAGAGAATGACGACTTGATGGCGATGCATGACTCGGAGGGTTAGGTCGACACAGTCTTCATGAACGTAGAGGGGAGTATAAGGTTTGAGAATCGCGACGAGGTCGACGCGCCGGTGAGACACGCACGGGCCGACGCATCGCCACTCTCAGAGCTGAGCGAAGATCACAGTCGATTTAGGTTGCGGCAGATGAATTGGTGGTCAGAACCTGACAACATCAACTCTTTGACATCAAGACATCTGAATGAGATCATCAGGACATGAGAACTACCCTGACACTTGACGATGACATCGCTGTGGCTATCGAACGGCTACGCCGATCGGAACAAATGGGCCTGAGGGAGATTGTCAATCGAGCGCTACGGTTCGGCTTGCGTCATCTCGAGACCAAGACTCAGCCTGAAGCTACTTTCCAAACTGCGGAGGTCTCTCTTGGGCGTTGCCGGCTTGGCGACCTCGTCAGCATTTCAGAAGCCCTCGCAGTTGCCGAAGGCGACAACTTCAAATGAAACTTTCTGAGTCATGCTTCTGATCGACGCCAATCTCCTGATCTACGCTCATGTCCGAGAGATGCCAGACCATAAGGCCGCGCGGGAATGGCTCGACAGTCAGCTCAACGAGCAGGCGCGAGTCGGGTTGCCATGGCCATCGCTCCTCGCCTTCGTGCGCTTAGTGTCCAATCCCCGCGTCTTCGACCAGGCTCTACCGCTCGCACAAGCCTGGCGACAGGTCGAAGCTTGGCTGTCGACGCCAGCATCTTGGATCCCAGGGCCGACCGAACGTCATCAAAATATCCTTGGCCGTTTGCTTGGCGCCGAGATGCGGCTAAGCCCAAATCTCGTCACAGACGCCCACCTCGCAGCACTAGCCATCGAGCATGGTCTAACTCTATGCAGCGCCGACCGCGGTTTTGCTGGTTTCGCCGGCCTTGATTTTCTAAACCCGCTCGTTCAGTCATAGCTGGGCTTAAAACGTCGCGGATTGCACTGTCAGCCGCGACGCCGGACCGGCTTCGTGGACTTCCGACCACGGATGGGACGCCAGTCGGCCCAGGCGAGTCAAGACCTCACGCGCCGCCGTAGGGCGCCACCCCGGTTCTTTCGCGAGCAGCTGATCGATCAGCTCTGAAAGCTCAAGCGGCACTTCGGGATTCAGCTCGATCGCCGGCGTCTGGATGTGATTGAAGATATTCGACAGGGTGTGCATCGTCGTCACGCCGACAAAGGGCGAGATACCGGTCACGGCTTCGTAGAGCAGGATGCCGAGGGAGAAGAGGTCGGAACGCTCGTCCAGAGGCTCCCCGGCTGCCTGTTCGGGCGACATGGCAGATGCTGTGCCGAGGATCTTGCCCTCACCCGTCAAGGTCAGGTCTTGCGGCTCCTTGCGCAGGCTCTTGGCGAGGCCGAAGTCGAGCAGCTTGACCGCCCCGTAGTGGCTGATCATCACATTGTCGACCTTCAGGTCGCGATGCAGCAGGCCGGCCGCATGGGCGGCGACCAGCCCCCCGGCGACCGCGCTGCCGACTTGGATCACCTGGTTGCCTGATAGGGCCCGACCGTCGATCTCCTGCTTCAAGGTCTTGCCTTCGATCAGCTCCATGACGAACCAGCAGCCGTCTTCAGACTCCACCCAATCGTGGATCTGAACGATCGCCGGATGGTTCAAGCGGGCGATCGCCTTCGCTTCCCGACGGAGGCGTTCGAGTGCCACCGGCTCGTCCTCCAGGCTGCCCGCGACGTGCTTGAGAGCCACCGGCCGTTCGAGACGCTCGTCAAAACCGCGGTAGACCGCCCCCATGCCGCCGCGCCCAAGCGGACCGTCGATCCGATAGGGCCCGACCCGTGAAGGAGCTGGCATGAGCTCCTCCCTGGCCGGCTCGCTTGCGCCGAGGGCGTCGTCCATGGCTTCGGTGGGTAATCGCAGGTCCGCCAGCTCCGCTTCCGCGTCGAGGAGCTGTCGCACTTCGCGCATCAGCTCCGAGTCTTCCCTGGTCGTCTGCTCGAAGAACGCTTGACGTTCACCGGTGGCGACGTCGAGAGCGCGCTCGAGCAGCTCGTGCAATCGCATTTCTTGTTCCATACCCCGTAGAGCGCAGGAATCGTGAAAAGCGTCTCAGCGCGTTTTTCGAACTCAATCAAAAAAATTTGATCGCGGTTCTGGCGGTTCTGCGCAAGACGGGTCAAGAGCGCACAAACACCCCGTCGGGAACTTCGAGATCCCGCGTCACCCAAGAAAGGAACGCCTCATGAAACCGCAATCGAACACGTACCACAAAGCCATCGCCGGACGCTGGATCATCGCCCTTCTGATCAGCCTTGCCCTCGGCGCCACTTCGCTCTCGGCCTCGGAGAGCGTTCGCTTGACGGTGACACCGAGCACAGTGGAGCTCGAGACCTCCGACGTCTACGATCGCCTCAGCCTGACCCTCGGCGGGCCGGACGGCAAAATTGAGCGCCAAAACTCTGAAAGTGCCCGCCTCACCCTCGGCCTATTCGACGAGCAAGGCAATGCGCGTCCGGACGGCCTCTACAACTACCAGCTGCGAAGCTGGACGGCGACCGACGAGGCGAGCGTCCGTGGGAGCGAAGACGAGGCGCCGAAAGCGCGCGAGATCCTGCTCGATGCCGGTTTCTTCACCATCGCTGGTGGTGCCTTCGTCTCGCCGGAAGTGCCCGAAGGGCAAGACTTCGAGAAGCTGACGCTGAACGAGAGTCTCAATGTCAGTGGTGACATCATCGGCAAGTCCGAAGCCTGCTTCGGACGCGATTGCACGACCGGGATGGCCTTCGGTTACTTCAGCTTCAGGCTGCGCGACAACAACACCCGACTGATGTTCGAAGACACCAGCTCTTCCGCCAACTTTCCGAACAATGATTGGGCGTTGATCGCCAACGATCGACACAATGGCGGCGCCAACTACTTCGCGATCCAGGACTGCGGTGAAACCGGCTGTGTCGAATCCGGCGTCAAACCGTTGACGGTCCTGAGCGGAGCGCCTGACAGCGCGCTGTTCGTCGACAGCGACGGCGACCTCGGTCTCGGCACCTCCACCCCAATGGTTGACATCCATGCGGTCGACGGCAACTCGCCAGCGATACGCCTGGAACAGGACGGTTCAGGGGGTTTTGACGAACAACGTTGGGACATCGCTGGCAATGAAGCGAACTTTTTCATTCGCGACCACTCCCACGGCTCCAACCTACCCTTCCGGATCCAGCCTGGAGCGCCTGACAATGCGATCTTCATCGCCAGCGACGGCGAAATCGGTCTCGGGACGGAAAAGCCTAACGCGCGGCTCGACGTTCGTGGCGATATCGTTCTCACCGGTACCGTCGCCGGTCGTGACGTCGCTGCCGACGGTGCGGCCCTCGATGCCCATCTCGCGGATACGAGCAACCCTCACAATGTCACCGCGGCCCAGATCGGCGCCGAAGCAGCCGGCACCGCAGCGGCCCTGATTGCGGCCCACGAAGCGGCTTATGAACATGCCCGCCTGAACTCGGTCCAACCCAAGGCCGGAATCGCTCACGACACTCTATTCTTCGGTGATCCTGCGAGCGCGGTGGTCGAATTTGCCACCCCTTTCCCGGCTGGCACCTACTACGCGGTCACGGTCAGCGTCGTCGCTGGCGGCGACACGGCGACCTTCATCGCCAACGTCCGCGACGTCCACGAAGGTGGCTTCACGATCTTTCTCAATCAAGGCATCCACAACCTGTCCCGCGTCAACTGGATCGCATATCCCGTCACGGAGTAGCGTCTCCGGCTCGGGACCTGCGAATGGATAAACTCGATCGAGACCGAATCTCAGCTGAGGAATGAGACCATGATCGAACCGATAGGCGAAGTCACAGTGCTCCTCGATCGCTGGCAGGGAGGCGACGCCGACGCCATGGAGAAACTGCTGCCGATCGTCTACCAAGAGCTGCGCCGGATGGCTGGTAGCTATCTGCGTCAAGAGGCCGACGGCCACACCATGATGGCCACCGATCTGGTACATGAGGCCTACATTCGGCTGACCGGCGATCCCAAGCTCGAACTGGCGAGCCGCAGCCACTTTCTGGCGCTCCTGGCCCGCACCATGCGTCGTCTCCTGGTCGAGCACGCGCGGCGCCACAACGCCGGCAAGCGCATCGGTCGGGCCGACAAGGTCGATCTCGATCAAGCGCCTCAGCTCGGAGTCGACTCCGGGCTCGACATCCTCGAGGTCCACGAAGGCATCGAGGCCTTGAAGCAGATCCATCCGCGCCAGGCCAAGGTGGTCGAGCTGCGTTTTTTCGGCGGCCTGAAGACCCCCGAGATCGCTGAGGCCCTCGACATCTCCGAGCCGACCGTGGTCCGGGACTGGCGAATCGCTCGACTGTGGCTGCATCGTCGACTGACGGCGAGCTGATTCGCAATTCGACATCGCTGGCGCTTCCAGCCAGGCGGGCGGGACGCCTTAGCCGTCAGCGAAGTTGTTGGGTTTCTCAGATCCCCGCGGCCCGGATCATCTCCCGTGCCAGATCGCCCACCGGGGTCGCGGTCGGTGGCGCCGGCGGGGTCAGGAAGGCGTCAAAGGAGTTGCGGCAAGCGACGACCGTCGATCCTGGCCCGGTGAAGTGCAATAGCTGGCAGATAGAACCGGCAACCCGGCCGCTCTTAGCAAAGCCGAGGCCGAACTCAGGATCGTCAAAGCGGAAGACGCCAAAGCCATGATAAACCCCGGGCATCTCGGTGATCGGCACGAAGCTGCCGTCAAAAAGCGCTTGCTCCGCCGGCCGCAGCAGGCGTTCGCCGACGACAGCGTCGAAGAAGGTACGATAGCTCGCCACGCTGGCGACCACCGAGCCGGCGGCGCTGCCGCCGCTGGTCGCCAGGAAAGACCCGAGATCATAGGCATTGATCGCCGGGTTGCCGGCGATCTCCACCTGGGGATAAATGCCAAAGAGATCTTCTGGCAGCCCCAGCTGATCGGCACCGGTGGTCACCAGGTACTGGCGCGCGATCCGTCCCTCGGGATTCGGCACCGCGGTCAGGGAACGCATCGGCAAGGTGCGAAGCGGCGCCGTGATCGCCAGGCGCAGCAGCCGGTTATAGGTCAAGCCGGTCACCCGCTCCGCGATCAGACCCATCAGAGCGTGGCCGGTGGTGCCGAAGGTGAGCTCGAAATCTTCCTGGCTATTGCCACCGATCGTCGCGTCCGATTTCGCCAGCACACCCTGCAGCGCCAAGAAATCGAAAGCGGTCTCAGTGCCTTCGGGCAACACCTGGCGAGGAATGCCGATGGCGTCGAACAGCTCTCCCAGGGGCGATTCGCCGGCGTCGGGAATGCCGTTGAAGTTGCGATCGACCTCGTTGTAGTAGTCGTACAGACCGTTGTTGCCGTTGAGCAACTGGCGCAGAGAGATCTGGGAGAAGTCTGGGCATTGGCCGACCGCGGGCTCGAGCGCGCCGGTCAAACGATTCACCGCCAGGATGTCCGCTGGACACAGCGGATTCGCGGGATCGTCACCCAAGCTCAGGCGATCGATCTCTTCGTCGGTAAAGAATTGATCGACGGTGGCGTCGAGCCCCTGGGGACCGAAAGCGCCGAAGTCGGCCAGGCGAATCGCCAAGGTGCCGGTGAGGACCTTGGTCAAGCTGCCGAGATGATGCAGGGTGAAACGACTGATCGGCTTGCCGCGCTCAATGTCGCGCAGGCCGACGTTGTAGAGAAAGGCTCCACAGCCTTGCTTGGACAAAGCGACCGAATAGCCGGCGGCACCCGAGCCCCGGCCACTGCCGGAGGCGTCGGCGGCCGGCGCAGCAGCAAAAGCGTCGTCGATGACTTGGCGCAGATCCGCACGAGGCGTGCAACCCGGACCGCCCCAAGGGCGTCGAGTCCCCCCGTGTCGCGAGGAATCGCCGAGCGCCGGGACGGCGATCGTTACCCAAACGATGGTAAAGATCGGAACGAGGGGCCAAAGACGTGAAGGCAAGGAGCGTTGTGGAAGATCACTGGGAGGCATGGCATTCTCCTGTCGAGGACGCTCGGCCGAGCGGTTTGAGGCTTCTTAGGAGAAAACGTTTCCTCACGGGTGCCTACGACCCGCAGCGAAAGGGCGTTTGCCAGGTCGGGGTAGGAAACTTCGACTCCCTAAAGATGACCAAAGCCACTGAACACCCGCCGTGGACCGTGAGACTGGACGGATCGGCGGTAAACTCGGGACATCGAAGAATGCGCCAGAGCCGTATCTCTCCGACGAGATCCCGAGAACGGAGACGCTCGCAGCCTCCTCGCAGATCTCCGCCGGATCGCGAACCCGCGCAGGATCCACCTATGAGCCTTGCCAGTCCAGGACACGTCACCCGCCTTTTTTCACGCTGGCGTGCCGGCGACGAGGACGCCGCTGCCGAGCTTTTGCCCCGGGTCTATAACGAGCTGCGTCGGCTGGCGGACGCATACTTAAGACGCGAACGCGCCGCCCATACGCTGCAGCCCACCGAGTTGGTCAACGAGGCCTTCCTGAGGTTGCTCGGCACCGACATCGAAGCCCTCGATCGCACCCACTTCTTTGCCCTTGCGGCGCGCTCGATGCGGCGCATTCTGGTCGACCATGCGCGGCGCCAACAAGCCGGCAAGCGGATCTCGCCTGAGAATCGGGTGACTCTGGTCACTGAGGTCGACGCCACCCCTGACCCGGAAGTCGACGTGCTGGACTTGAACCGCGCCCTCGAACGCTTCGCCGAGATCGCCCCGCGTCCGGCACAATTGGTCGAGTTGCGCACTTTCGGCGGCTTGACCTTGCCCGAGGCAGCGGAGGTGCTCGGGGTGTCGCGGGCGACCGCGGCACGGGATTGGAAAGCCGCTCGAGTCTGGTTGGTGCGGGAGCTCGAGTCTTGAGTCAATCCGCCGACTTGGACCTAGACCGAAAGCGCTACGAATTGATCGATCGCATCGTCGACCTACCGACGGTCGAGCGTGAAGCGGTGCTCGCCGCGGCGGATCCGACTTTGGCCCAGGAGGTGCGGGAGATGGTCGCCGTCGCCGAGGCGATGGGGGACGACTTTCTAGCGCCTCCGGTCCAGATCGCTGACCTCGAGGCGGAGCTGCCGACGACGATCGGACCTTATCGACCGCTCGAGCTGCTCGGCGAAGGCGGCATGGGTAGGGTCTTTTTGGCCGAACAGAGCGAGCCGGTGAAGCGACGTGTGGCACTCAAGATCCTGCGCTTCGCCGCCGCCGGACGCGAGGCTCGCATCCGTTTCGAAGCCGAGCGCCACGCTATGGGTCGCCTCAACCACCCCAACATCGGCAAGATTCTGGAGGCTGGCACCACTCCCGACGGCCTGCCGTTCTTCGCCATGGAGTTGATCGACGGTGCACCGATCACCACCTACTGTGACGATCGCTCCCTGTCGCTCGAGGATCGGCTGCGGCTATTCGCCGACGTCTGTCGCGGCACCGATCACGCCCACAAAAAGTTGCTATTGCATCGCGACATCAAGCCGTCCAACGTGTTGGTCACCGAGGTCGACGGCCAGCCGGTACCCAAGCTGATCGACTTCGGTATCGCCAAAGGGCTCGATCGATCCTTGGCTGGCGCCACCCTGGCCACCGGTGACCGCTTGCTCGGCACCCCGGACTATATGAGCCCCGAGGCTCTCGGCCTCGGCGGTGACGTCGACCCTCGCTCCGACGTCTTCTCGCTCGGCGTCATGCTCTACGAACTACTAACCGGCCATCGGCCGTGGCCGGAAGACCTGGGGTCCCCTTTGGCCGTCTTGAAACGGCAGACCAAAGATGAACTGTTGCGACCGAGCACTCGCGTCACCAGGTTGGAGGAAGCGTCTAAAGAGGAAATCGCCCGCCTCCGGGGGCTGAAGACCATCGAGCTGCCGAAGCAGCTACGCGGCGACCTCGACTGGATCACTCTCAAGGCCCTCGCCCACGATCCGGCAGAGCGCTACGGTTCGGCAACGGATCTCGCCGACGATCTCGATCGTTTCCTCGCCGACGAACCGGTCAGTGCCCATGCACCGACCGCCGGCTATTTACTGCACAAGCTGATGCGCCGGCACCGGGGCGCGGTCCTCACCGTCTCCGCGATCTTGATCACGCTGATTCTCGGCGCGGTGGGCACGACCCTAGGTCTGCTGCGAGCCCAGGCCGAGGCGGAAGCCGCACGAGTGGCTCGAGACCGAGCTGTGCGGGCGCAACAGGGAACAGCACAGCTGGTGAGCTACCTGAAAGGTCTATTCGGAGAAGCCGACACCTCCCTGAAGAATCCAGCTGAGCTTAGCGCCCGCGAAATCCTGGAGAGGGGCTCCTCGGCGCTCAGGACCGAGCTTCGCGATCAGCCGCGTCAACGCGCCGTCCTGCTCCATACGATCGGTGATATCTATGCCCGTTGGGACGATCTATCCGCGGCGGAAAGTCTGCTCAACGAATCCCTGGATCTGCTCGAGTCCCCGGGCCTCGAAGGGGACGCTGGTATCGCTGAAGATCAGATCGATGTGCTCGAAAAGCTCGCGGATCTGCGCTACAAGGAAGGGCGCTACGATGAGGTCTTGACCCTCGTTGACCGCGTCGGGTCACTCCAACCGACGGCACCAGGCAACCCCGTACAGACCGCGCGCCTGGAAACTCGGGCGGCCGCGGCTCTGGTGCTGGCGAACCGATTCGATGAAGCGGAGACCCGACTCGGGCGCAGTCTCGAGCTGTTGACCCAACTCCCAGAAGGGACTCCTGACCGACTGGACGCGCTCGGTCATACCTATCTGGAGCTGGGCGCCGTCGCCCACCGTCGCCGAGATGCTCGGGGTCTCGAGTATTACCGGCAAGCGGTCGATGCCTTCGAACAGGCCCACGGGGCCGACTCACGTCTCATCGTTCCTGCCTTGATCCGTCTCGCCCACTGGCAGGTCGATGCTGACCAACTGGTGGCAGCCGAGGCCATTATCCGTCGCTGTCTGGACCTCCAACAGCGCCTGTTAGGTCCTGAGACTCTCCCGGTCTCCCGCAGCCAACATCTCCTCGGCCGAATCCTGAACAAGCTAGGGCGATATCCCGAGGCGGAACAAGCGTTTCGTCGTTCCATCGAGATCAGAGACCGCCTAGCCTCCGAGCCTCATCCCCTGCAGGCCAACACCCTGGCACTGCTCGCTTACATGATTTGGCTCCAACAGGATGGCCGCGAGAAGGAAGTGATGGCTCTTTTTGCTGAAGCCGAAGCCAAGATGCAGGACCGGGAACCGATGTACCCGGTTTTTTCAGCGGTGATGTCCCTGCGTGCCCGGGTCGAGATGGACGCATCACGCCCCGCGGCAGCCGAAGTCTGTCTGCGACGAGCCGTCGACTGGCTCGGAAATCTTGAACAGCCACCGCTGCGCCATATGAGCACAATTTGGCTGCGCATCGCCGAGGCATTGATCGCCCAAGGACGGCAGCCGCAGGCCGAAGGGGCTTGCCAGCGGTCATTGAGACTGGCCGAGCACTCCGCGAAGGCGGGTTACCTCGCGGAGCGAAAGCGGGCGCTCGACGAGCTAGGCTGCTTGTAGAACGAACGCACCTGGCCTGCCGCTGACTTTCCTGAAAGTCGGGACCGCTGGAGCTGCCGCGAGATCGATTTAGCCATATCCTCCGTTTTATAGACAATAAGACCAAATCGACTGCCGCAGCAAGATCCTTTGGGACGTTAGAGATCAAAGGCTTGAGATCAGAGTCTCGACTCTAACCGCGCCCGTTTAGTCGCTAGCGATCGGCCACCAGATCAGCGCGGGCGGAGCGAGCCAACCCACGTCCTGAACCGCGAGGTGGCGGGCCAGGGCAACAACCCGGAGGATCCGAGATGAGATCGACTAGCAGACCTGTCGGATGGAAGCCCCTATTGACGCTCGCTCTATGCTTCGTGACGTCATTTGCCGCCAGCGCCGGCGAGTACCTGACTGCACCGTCGGACGCGGCGCCCCGCGACACCGCTCTGGCCTATCTCGCGAACCACGCGGAAACCCTCGGCCTGGCCGCTTCCGATCTCGCCGAGACCGTGGTCCAAGACGAAGTCCTCAGCCAGCACAATGGCGTCACCCACCTCTACCTGAAGCAGCGTTTGAATGGCATCGAGGTCGCCAATCGGGTCACGAACTTCAACATCGATGATCACGGCCGCATCCTCAGCTTCGGCAATCAGCTGGTGTCGGACCTAGCTACCCGAGTCGACGCCCGGGCAGCGACGCTCGAGCCCGAGCAGGCGCTGACGCGGGCGGCGGAACATCTTTCCGTGACGCCTGAGAAGGCGGTGACTCGACTCGAGACCCTCGATGGGCCAGCACAGGAAGTGCGACTCTCGAGCTCGAACCTGTCCCGCGACGACGTCCCGGTCAAGTTGGTCTATTTCGTGACGCCCGCCGGGGAGGTGCATCTCGCCTGGGAGCTGACGGTTGACCTGCCCGACAACAGCTTTACCGGCAACCTGTGGGTCGACGCCTCGACCGGTGACGTCGTGGGCGAGAGCAACTGGATCGACTTTGACACCTACAACGTCTTCGAGCTGCCCAAAGAGAGCCCGAACGACGGCCCACGGACGATCGCCATCAATCCGGCGGACCCCCTCGCCTCACCTTTCGGCTGGCATGACACCAATGGCGCACCCGGCGCCGAATTCACCGACACGCGAGGCAACAACGTGATCGCCCAGGAAGATCAGGACGGCAACAACGTCGGCGGCTTCCGGCCGGACGGCGGGCCGACCCTCGACTTCAATTTTCCCCTCGACCTCACCCTGCTGCCGCCGACCTATGTCGCCGCCGCCATCACCAACCTGTTCTACATGAACAACATGATGCACGACATCCTGTACCAGTATGGCTTCGACGAGGCGGCCGGCAACATGCAGACCAACAACTACACCGGCGCTCCGGGAGCCAACGACGCCGTGCGTGCCGACGCCCAGGACGGCTCGGGCTTCAACAATGCCAACTTTTCGACGCCGCCGGACGGCTCGGCCGCCAAGCCACGCATGCAGATGTTCATCTGGCTGGCGCCATCGCAGCTGACGGTGAACTTGCCGGCGGCGATTGCCGGCGACTATCCGGCCGGCACCGCCCTCTTCGGCGCCATTCTCGACGACGTCGGCATCACCGGCGACCTCGAGTTGGTCAACGACGGCACTGGCACCGTGACTGACGGCTGCGAGGCGCTTGTCGGCTTCACCCCGGGCCGGGTAGCGGTCATCGACCGCGGCAGCTGCGAATTCGGCATCAAGGTGCTGAACGCGGAAAACGCCGGCGCCAGCGCCGCCATCGTGGTCAACAATCAGGGCGACGACGTCCTCGACATGGGTGCCGGCGTCTTCGGCGGCCAGGTCACCATCTCGTCGGTCTTCATCGGCCAGTCGGACGGCGACGCGATCAAGAACGTGCTGCCGGCGGCGGTCAACGCCACCCTGCTGGCGACCGACGTCGCTCGCGACAGCGATCTCGACAACGGCATCATCGCCCACGAGTATGGCCACGGCCTGTCCAACCGCCTGACCGGCGGCCGGCTCAACGTCTTCTGCCTCGACGCCGACGAGCAGGCGGGGGAAGGCTGGAGCGATTTGATGACCCTGATCTTCACGGCGGTCGAAAGTGACACACCGACCACCGCCCGCGGCGTCGGCACTTACGTCGTCTACGAGCCGTCGGACGGTCCTGGCATTCGCAACTTTCCCTACACCACTGACCTGACGGTGAATCCCCAAACCTACGTCGACATCGGCTCAACCAACATCCCCCACGGCGTCGGTGAGATCTGGGCCGCCATGGTCTGGGAAGCTTACTGGCGCCTGGTGTTGCGCGACGGCTTCAGCAAAGATCTCTACGCTGGTGACGGTGGCAACAATCTGATGCTGCAGTTGATCATCGATGGTCTCAAAATGCAGATCTGCGACCCGGGCTTCGTCAACGCCCGCAACGCTATCCTGGCCGCCGATCTGGCCAACAACGGTGGCGTCAACGAATGCGTGCTGTGGAAAGCCTTCGCCAAGCGCGGCCTGGGCGCGAGCGCCAATCAGGGCAGCCGATTCCTGGTCGGCGATGAGACCGAGGCTTTCGATATCCCAGCGACTTGTCAGGGCTTTTTGCTCAGTCCGCCACAGCCTGGTATCGCTGGCGTTGCCAACGAGTTCAACGTCACGGGTGCAGCACCGAGCCAGAAGATGTTTCTCGTCGCTGCGCGTCAGCTGACGCAGACCACGGTCAATATCTCGGGCTGCGGCTCGGTGACCTTCGATATTGGTCCCGACTTGAAACGTTTGTCCAAGGAGGCTTCGACCCGCTTTGGCGACGGTCAATTCGAGGTCAAGATCGGCGCCGGTCTTTCCGGCAGCACGGTGCATTTCCAGGCCTTCGATTACGGGTCCTGTAGCGTCTCAAGCGTCCAGAGCATCACCTTTCCGTAGCGCCTTTGATGAGCTCCGCACTCCTGGCGCGGCGCCGGGAGTGCCGATGTGGCCTTATATGCTACGATGTATGTCATGCAACGCACAACGGTTTATCTGCCTGAAGATCTCAAGCTCAATCTTCGACGGACGGCTCGTGCCGTGGGCCGCAGCGAGGCGGATCTGATCCGCGAAGGCGTGCAGAAAGTGGTGGCGGTCTACGACTCTCCGCGACCGCGGATTCCTCTGTTCCGGAGCAGCGATCCGACGCTAGCCGAACACGTGGATGAGAATCTCGAAGGTTTCGGCGAGCGTTGATCCTCCTCGACACCAGCGGTCTGCTTGCGTGGATCGATGGAGGACAGAGGCGGCACCGAGAGGTCACGGCGGCTATGGCGGCGGCCAGGGGCCCATTTTTGCTCTCTCCTTTCGTGCTCGCCGAACTGGATTACCTTCTGGCCGCGCGTGTCGGCCAGGCGGCCCAAGTTGCGGCTCTCGAGGAGGTTGAGAGGGGCGCCTACCGGCTCGAGACCTTCACGGCAGCGGACGTCAGCCAAGCTCTCGGGGTCATTCGCCAGTTCGCCGATCTCGAGATCGGTCTAGCCGATGCCTCCATCGTGGTGCTTGCCAAGCGTCATACCTGTGACACCGTCCTGACCCTCGACGAACGCCATTTCCGTGTCCTCCGGGTCCAGGGAAAGCCGTTTCGGCTGCTGCCGAGCGACGCCTGAGCCGCTGGCACAGATCAGTCTTTCAATCCTCGCGGTATCGAGGATTCTCTGGTCAGCGATTTGTGCTGCTATGAAAGTCATTGTAGAGAACCCATCGAGGCGCAGTCTGAAGGACTGTGCCTCAAGCCATCAGAGCCTCAGAACCAGAATCTGCCGGCCAGCGTGCTCAACGTCCTCCCGCGACAAACGCTCCAGCAAGGGAGCGAGATCGACCCGACTGTCGAAGACGATCAGCGTTCCCCGATCGAGCCCGAGGCGGGTGAGGTATCCAACGAGTTGATCCTTACCCTTGGCCACGGGATCGACACTCGACGTATCGCGCCAGACTTTAAGCTCGACGGCGAAACGCTGTGTGCTGCCCGTCGGGCAGTGGCCAACGAACACAGAGATCCATGCGTCCCCGCCCGGCTGCGTA
Source organism: Carybdea cf. marsupialis auct. non (Linnaeus, 1758) (assembly GCA_010016065.2). Taxonomy (NCBI): domain Eukaryota; kingdom Metazoa; phylum Cnidaria; class Cubozoa; order Carybdeida; family Carybdeidae; genus Carybdea; species Carybdea cf. marsupialis auct. non (Linnaeus, 1758). Next base: position 50,049 of record JAAAKL020000185.1, read on the forward strand.
CTCGCGATCGATATACCCCCCGGAATTCACCACCTTTTGCAAGAACGCCTGGAATACGAGATGGGTGCACGGAGAGAGCTCCGGGTCGGCAGCGGGCGGTCGCAGCTCAGCCGGCAGATCCTGCTCGGCATTTTGCTCCAGGGTCTCCAGCAGGGCCGTGATCGAGCCTTCGAGATCCGACTCGAGGCTCTGCCCGGTTTCACAAGAGGTCAGAAGCGCGGTGTGGTTTCCCTCGGCAGTGAGTCGATGGGCCAAGGCGTGAAACGCCGTCGTCTTGCCGGTTTGGCGTGGCGCGTGGACGACGAAGTAGCTCTTGCGCTCGATCAATCGGTCGATGGCGGGCAATCGGCCTTCTGCCGGCAGCATGTAATGGTCGTCGGGATCACAAGCGCCCGCGGTATTGAAGAATCTTGCCACGACTTCATCTTAGCAATAGGCCAGTAAGCCGGTCGGATGGAAGCTGCGAAGCGGGCCCAACGCAAAGTGCCGCCGACGTGTCGGCGGCACCTCAGGAGAGGCTCAGGGTCGCAAACGTGATCTGGTCAGCGTTGGGGCGAGGTCAGTCCGCGAGCAGCCCGCCGACCCGCGCTTCGAGGGTGGCGAGGCGAGTGATCAGAGCCTCGATCTCAGTGTCCTTGGCGGCGTTCTCCTGGCTCAGCTCCTGAATCGCGGCCAAGGCCACGCCGGCGAGATCGGACGCCGCGATGTGGCGTTCATCGATACCGAGCCCGAAGGCGGCGTAGAAATCCTGGGCTATCGGCCCGAGGTGACGGATGCCGGGTTCGTCGGCCTTGTAGCTCCAACTCGAGATTGGCAGGGACGCGACCTGGGACAGAACTCCGGCGGCGTCAACGGCGACGAAGTCGCGTTTCCGGTTGACGTCCGAAGTGCCGTTGACGGTGCCCGCGGTGGTCAGGTTGCCGTGCCTATTGAGACAGGCCAGCTCAGTCCCAGCGAAGCGGAAGACGATGTCGCCATTGTTGCGGATCTCGAATTCGTTGCCGCCGGAGTTGGCGCGGGTGATCACGAAGGACGCGGGGTTGGCACCGGCGCTCCACACCTCGCCGTTGACGTGCTCGAAGCGCACGCGGGACTCGTCATCGCTCTTGATGTGCAGCGATTCCGTAGGATTCGAGGTGCCGAACCCGATGAAACCATCAGAGTTGAGCACCAGGGCGTCGGCCCGCGCTCCGGTCTCGACCTGGAAGGGCGTCGAACCGGCGGTCGAGTCTTCGATCCGCAGGCCGGCGCCGTCACCCGCCACGTCCCACTGCCGGCCGCCGTCGTCGAGGCGCACCGCCGGGGCGCTGGGCTGGATGTGCAGACTTTGCGCCGGGCTCTTGGTGCCGATCCTAACGCTGCGGTCGTTGAGTACCAGCGTATTGGTGTGCGAGCTCGGCATGATGCGGAAGGGAAGCTTGCTGCCATGGGTCATATCCCGAATGAAGAAGTTCTGCTCGTTGCCGGCGATGTCCCAGGTCTGGGTGTTGAAGCCATCCTAGCCGTCCTGCTCGAGGCGTAGGGTCGGAGTGTTGCCATCCACCACCTGGATCTCGGTGCCCGGGGTCGTGGTGCCAAAGCCGACGCCATAGTAGTCGACGTGGAGACGGCCGCTGGTCACCCCGGCGGCGACGGAGAAGGGCCGGGTGTCGGCGGTGACGTCTTCGATCGAAAAGTGACTGGCGCCACCATTCTCCTCGTCATTAGCCACCAAGGCCCAATCGTTGCTCGGGAAGGAGCCTGACGCCGAGGCCTCGGACGACGTCATGCGCACGATCGCCGAACGTGAGGATCTCGGGGCCGTGGTCCGAGGCAGCTACCTGCTACTCGGCGACGTCCTGCGCCTCAACTACCGCCTGCAAGACCCGCTGACCGGACGAATCTTGGCCTCGGCGTCGTTCGACGGCAACGGCAGGACAAGCGTCTTCGAGCTGGTCGATCAGCTCAGCTCGAGCGTGCTCGCCAGCCTCGGAGCGTCGCAGCCCGACACAGGGCCGAAGACCGGCGAGTAGGCGACCGCGAGGAGCTGGGTGATCTGGCTCTTGAAGTCTTCACCCACTCCGAGGGCGGCGATTGGATCCTGGCATCTCACATCGGATCGATCGATGATAACGGTCCCGAGGATCTAGGAATAAGTGGGCACCATTTGAGGCGAATCGAACGCGCACCCGTCGGATCGCGCCCCACTCAATTCCCTCCGGCCTCGACTTATGACCCTCCCTTATTCAGTGAAAAGGATCTAGATCCCTGTTGAGTACTCGATTTCTTCACCCGGAAATAACTAAAACTCTCTAAGAAAAAACTTGACGCAGTCAGCCCCGACATATAGATTCATGCGCATGAATTGACGCCGCAAATGCCCGCCAACCACACAAGAAAACGGAGGTGAACCAATTACTTCTGCTACGACTGCGGCGTCTCCAATACACCCCAAACGATAGGAGATTCGAGATGAAACCCAGCAAGCGCATGATCTTCTCCCTTAGCCTGGTCGCGTTGATCGCCTGGACCGGAATTGCCGGTGCCGAGAGCGCGGCCGAACCCACCTTCTTCGTCGAACGTCCGGACGGAGAACAACGTTCCTTCGGTGCCAACAAGGTGTTCTGCAAAGGCAAGGTATCGCTGGTCATCGACGTGGCCGACGAGACTTTGAACGCTACGCCGGCGATTTTCGGCACCGGCCCCGGCGGCGGTGAAGGCGGCCAGTTTGATCCGACGCCGGTCCTGACCGTTCCGGGCATTTCCCTGGAAGATGGTGAATGCCTGAACGCGCACCTCAGCGTGATCGCGGGTAGTGCCCAGACCTATGGTGTGGCGCCGCTCGCGTTGTTCCAGGTCACGCTGACCCCGGTCAATGGTGGCCCGCAGCACATGATCGGCCACTACGCGACGCCCTACGGCATCCCCAGCCCGGCAGTCGCACTCGAAGCAGAGACCGATGTCGACATGTTCGCCGCCAATTTCTTTCAAGGCGTCGGCTTTGACGAATACCAAGTCCCGCCCGGCGTCTACACCGTCGACGTCTGGTGGGCCGGAGCTCCTCCGGGTGTTGCCGGCGGCGCCATTGGAGCCGCTTTCGTCCTGAAACTCTACCTTCGGGACTAGCGCCTCATTCACTCGAGCTATCGCTCGTCTGAAAACTCAGCTTGCCGAACGATGAGTCTGTGCCTTCGGGCGACGGACGCATCCTCAGTAGGCCAACGATAAAGTGAGCAGAGGCTCGGGGCATCTTCGGGTGCCCCGAGCCGTTTTGATGAGCTGGGAAACACGTGTCTGTGCTGGAATTCAGTAGCTTCTCAGCCAGAACGAGAGCAGTTGGTAAGTCATCAGCAGGACCACGGCTGAGGTACTCAGAAACAGGCCAGCCATCAATCCATAAAGGCCACGCCAAAGGCTCAGCTTCAGCCGACGGAAGACATTCTGGGACGGGTCTGCCTTCTCCGGTATCGCACGGAAGGTGGTGAGAAAGGCGTGAGTGCTCATGGCCCAGAACAGCCCCAAGATGCTCGGAATGAGAAAGTAATCACCTTCTCGAGACTTCGAGGTGACGACAATCGCCACGATCGAGACCAAGCAGACCCAACCGACCAAGATGGCCGGCAACCGGAGCATCTGCAAGGCTTGAGCGACCCGCTGCAGCTTTTCGAGCATGGCGCCCTAGTTTATGAACAAAGGCGGCACCCCGGCTTCAAGGATCTATGACCCTACGGCGAGGATGAAATCCATCCAACCTTCGACGACTTTGCACGAAGCGTCGAAGAAGCTCATGACTGGCGTCAACGCTGCCAGCTCGACGTCAAGTACCGCCAACAACGGCTGCACGTTCGTGTGCCCGGCGGCACCTGCCGTCTCCGCGGAGGCGACGGCTTGCCTGTGGAGCTCATGGAGTTCTCGGTCGAAGACTAGGCCTTCTGAGCGAATCGGGCCGGGTCGCTAGTTCACCAACAATGGCTCACTCAAGGTGAAGGGCGCGATCTCCGCATCAAACTCTTC
>JAAAKL020000186.1:11107-54036 GCA_010016065.2 Carybdea cf. marsupialis auct. non (Linnaeus, 1758)
AAAAACAAGACGGTTCCTATTTAAGAAGGGTGGAACTGGGGCCTGAAAACCTTTGACTTAACTTCCTTGGGCTTATAAAATCCCCCCCCCCCCCCCACTTTGGAATATGGCATACCCTAAGGAACAAATAATCCTAGTGTTGTTAAAGTTCTATACAAAACATTGGTATTTTCACGACCACGAATCGGTTATGCAGACAGCATTTAAAGCGAACTTTTCTATTTTGAAAACACAAAAAGCACTCGAGATATCGAACAAAATGTCATCAACGTCTTCATCTGTCTGCGTCTATGACTTTTTTCTTTTAGAGACTCACGGCACTAATATAATCTATGGCTTTCCATGGCCACTCGGTGTCATGAAATCACTAACATAAAAAATGCCCTTTCTTACGTCTGCTTTGGATGTGATTAGTTAAAATTGTTTCATGCATGTCAGCTTAAATAAGCAAAACATCTTCTCTGTCTCGATAGTCTAATACTATATATAGCATACGCCTGTAGCATCAGCCCTACAAAGTTATCTATGCTTTGTCACTGCAATACCAACAACATGCTTCTGGGCTTGAACATATGGTACTGAAAGCAGTCTTTGATTTAGACCCGTTCGAAAACATTGCAAACAGCTAGTACCCCTTACTGACCCTAAAGACCGAATTTGCAAAAATTCCTTCACAACGACCTCTTCCACATTAAAGGTGTCGACAAGTGGTCATCAATATAGTTACAAAATTCCTTCACCATGCTGCATGGTACAGTGACTGAACATAAACTCTGATTCCATACTGGCTCAAGTACACTCGAAAAAACTGATTTTAATACATTCACTAGGCAAAATCCATTAGCTGAACTAATTTTGGAATTGCCGACCACCTGGAATGATAGCTTTTACAATCAACTGCCAAGGAGCCTACTGCCTTCCAACGCATTGTATATTTTTGTCATACGTATCGTCATTTATAAATATCAAGATTCCAATTTCCATTATTTTCCACTTGTATACGTCATTCAAGAATAAAACATGGAGAAACATGCTTGCCAGGACTTCGTCACTTGTGGACAGTAATCGGGAGCCAGGAGAGTGCTTATCGTAGAAGGTATGACGATATGTTGTTTTGTGTATCCTTCTGCGGATCTAACCATTGCACGCCTTTAGATGCAGTGGATATGCACTTCCTACACGTACCTTGAACATCAAAGCAAGTATTCAAACAAGCATGAGAAAAATCGGCGAAAGAAGTAAATAAAAACATTTCTTCCACTGCATAATAGTAAAATGCTGCATAAATAATTCCGTACACCACAATCACATCATGGCATATTTTACAGTTATCATGTTTCGTCGCAAAACTGTCAAGTACTCTGTCTATAACCAGTCAGAGTATAAACAATACAAACTATCACGACAAATTGCATGATGTTCGTTGTTGTATGCTTATCGGTTCTAACTAACATGAACCTAAGACATATCAGGAAAGTTCTTGGCCATCCCGTATTTACCAAGATCTGATCTCTGATCTCTGACCCACTGATCTGATGGGAAGATCAGAACTTCTTGACATATCTAGACCGGCACATAGATTCCATCAACATGAGCTACTGAATTTCAAAAAAAAAATTCAAAGTCAAAGGAAGCAACTTTTGGCAAGGTAACCAAAAAAGAAAATAGAGTTCAGCAAAGAAAGGTAGTATAAGGCTGGTGAGAGAAACAATGCCGTATAGACTTAGTGGCTAGTTAAGTAATAAGAAAGTAAAGTAATTATGTTATGACTAACTAATTAACTAATAATAATTAAGTAATAAACTAGTAATAAATAGTCATTTATTAGTAATAAATAAGTAAACATTAATAACAAATTAGCAATTTCTAAGTAATAAAGAAGTCACAAATATGCAATAATAAGGTAGTTGGTAAGTAATAAATAAGTGATTAATAAGCACAAATCTAATAATTAATTCATAAAAAAAATTTTGATCAACAATCAATATGTTTTAAGTAATAAATAGGTAATAAATAACTAAAAAAATAATCTGTAAGTAAAAAATATGTAGTAAATATGTAATATGAATTAGAAGTGTAATGCTACATGATGGAGGTCAAATAAACCATGTAAGCACGGGAAAAAAATTAACATTCTTTTTTTTTACTTTTAAATGCTTTAACGGTCTTGATTACGTCATAAGTAACTACAACAAACCCAATGGAACGCTTGGAAGTATATGCTCTCAGGACAATACAACATTAAAATCGAGCACATTCACGTTTATTGGGCTTTTTAAAAGTTATACTGTTGTGTCTATGACAAGTAGGTCACCTCGTAGACCTCTTTTAAACTTGAACGTTCTAAGTGTTATTCCACACCCATAGCGCCGTTATATTGTTACCTAGTCCCCTGCTAATAAAATTCCGTAACCACCATACTAATATCTGTTATTACTAGAGCCGCCGAAGCACAGCAATTAAAATAAATTGCAATAGTGGCTGACAGTCATTTTTACGCTGGTTTGTGTCTATTTATAATCTTCGATGCAACTGCTTCAAAACAAACTCTTCAGGAGTGGGAGTAATATCTTTATTGCATGAGACTGATGTGTCCAGATTGCGGGAGTTGGCTATCTTAGATTCTGTAAAATGCAACAAAACTATTACAGTGCCCTTAAAATTTACCAGCTGCAAGCATTGTGAGAACAACAGCGCGATGTTCTAGGCCAACCGAAGGAGGTGAAGTCCAAAGCTGCAATCATTAATTCGCGTGGTAGGTCTGATTCTAATGTAATCGATGGGAAACAACAGATGTTAACAGTGGCCCTTCTTCAAAGTTTACCTTCAGTCCCATTTCGAACAAATAAAATCCTTAAATAAGCGATACACTGATTATCGGTCAAACAAATTTTCTAGATTCAGGCCAATCTTCGGCAACAGTTACACAGGTCGAACAGTCAATGACAAAAGTACCAATTAACAAGAAAAAAACAATTTTTAGGATGCGGTCTATTTAAGAAGTCTCCGATGGCGTAGGGCTACCTTGCCCTCCACAGAAGCAAGGCGCCTCACAAGTGGCCTATGTTTATGGATGTAAACGTTTGTAAACAATTGAGTATCTTACAGGGCGGCGGTTTGCTTACGCACACTTTTTCTGTCAATCGGACTGTCCACATGAATTCCTAGTGTCCATAGGTGATCCGTTCTTCTGAGTTAGTGGCAGGCACACATCCACTGGGGGCGCCAGGGGGCCTAGTCCCCAAATATCATTAAATGTCTTTGAACTTTTTAAATTTTTTGTCGTTAACTTCAGATGAAGAAAGAAACTTTACACTGAAGGTAGGCGTACCATTCATCTCCTGGTCCAAAAGCCAAACCCTTTTCCGTAGTAAACACTCTCGAGTTTTAGCCTTAAATCCTCGACTGCATTACGGAATTTGCGTTGCTCTTTCAAGCTTAGCGGTTGTTTTAAGTAAGATAGTGTGATATACTTCATGAGATAAAGTAGTCCTTTACTACTCTGGTTTTGCAAGTTTTATTCTCCTCTTTGTATCAGGCGTCCGCTTTACTCAAAACGATGCCTTCTCAACTGCTTGTTACAGTTCATTGATTACTTTCCTCCATTCTCTAGTTGCGGGGTAAAACTATCAGGAAACCTTCTACAAAGTTCTATTTCAACTAACCCTGTGCCCAAAATTGCTTGGTGGTAACATTTAACTATGCAACATTGTCCGTCGCGTTCTTCCGGCAACTCTCAGTACTTTTATTCCTCCTGCTCCTCTGCTTTCGAAAGGTTGTCCGTCAAGGAAAAAGTTAGTTCCAATAAGATCTCTATCTAACCCCATAACTCAAAATCAAAAAATATGCCCAACAATCCAGTCAATAGGAAAACACGACAGCTAAAGCTTTATAAAAAAAACAACCTATTAGAGCCTTGTCACAAGCAAAATGATATGCGGTGAATATTGAGTTCCGTTTTGGGAAACAAGAAGGAAAACTTGACGTTTCAAATGCGAGATGGGCAACATTGTACCAGAACCACAGGACGTCGCTCTCAAATTTAACAATTACTTTGCGGTCATTGTATGCCACATCGTCAAGTATTTGCTGTTTGTATCATTTCAATAATTTTGCACTTGGTGCAATGGATCAACGACAAGTCACTTGTACGCTGTTTCTAGACACATCCAAAGAATTCAAAGCCATCAACTAAAAAATACTCCTTGACAAGGTCGAGCCCTTTAGGGCTATCAACGAGTAGTCTGAAGTGGTTTAAAACTAATTTCTCAACCGGCAGCGATGCGTGTATCTAAATGGTGAAGTGTCTGAGAATCGCCAGTACATTTGGTCCACTCTAATTCAACGTGAACAATAACAGCTCACCAACGGCTTTATCGAAGTGTCATTTAATATTGTATGCAGACGACGATTCTCCTATCGTATCTGAAATCGACACCCCAGAAACGTAATGATACTATTCGATTCGATTTTGATAAAATCTCAAGCTGGCATATCGCAAACAAACAACACTGATGCAATCAGGAAGCAAAACAATTTATTCAAACTTTGAAAATGTGCACTTTGTTACTCATTCGGAGGAATAAATCGTGCTCCATCAATTACCTTTCTAAGGGTAGTGGTGGGCGGGAGATGCAATTGGAAGATGCTTATCAATAGTCTTTGACAAATCTTTGGGTATCGTCTCTCAGTGTTTGATCGAATACATCATATGCTGAACGAGAGCAGTCTCCTGGCATACTTCAATGGCCTTGTCCTATCCCACTACGATAAGGTAAATCTTATACGGGGAAATGATCAGGGCTTTAACAGCAGATGACGCAGTTACAGTCTTCTAAAAATCGATTTATAAAAACGATTTCTAAGTAAAAAGTGACATCTGCAGAATACTTAACACGTATGGGGTGGCCACCTCTGCATGGAAGGTGTACTGTTCCTAGATGTGGTAATGTGCGACATGAATTAAAGGAGGCCTTCCTCAGCATGTCGAAGAAATTCAAAACACGCCTACAACATGGTTATAATTCAAGAAATGGATATATGACAAAAGCCAGCGAATCAAGGACAGAATAGGGCAAAAACAAAACTCTCTATAAAGACATGTGTAACTGGAATATACTGACGAATTAGCTAGAGACCGATGCCGAAAACAATTTTTAAGCCAAAAATGAAACAGTTTATATTGAATCGTTTCAAACCCTACTTTTAGTAAACATTCTTAGTTAACTATTTAATCGCCCTAGTTACTATTTGATTATAATACTTTGATCTTTTTGAACAGAAGTTTGTAGAATTAGTTGTGATACAGCCTTTTCATTTTAGTTTTTCTTTCGGATGACCTACCTGAAAACCACATTTTGGGTAATTGAAGGCCTCCTTGTAAAATATCAAGATATTGTTATTATTATTATTATGATGATGATGATGATGATGATGATGATGATTATCATGAATATGATAATGATTATCAAGTAGTTAGTAGTAGTAGTAGTAGTTTAGTAGTAGTTTAGTAGTAGTAGTAGTAGTAGTAGTAGTAGTAGTAGTAGTAGTAGTAGTAGTAGTAGTGAGTAGTGAGTAGTGAGTAGCGAGTAGTAGTAGTAGTGAGTAGTAGTAGTGAGTAGTGAGTAATGAGTAGTGAGTAGTGAGTAGTGAGTAGTAGTAGTAGTAGTAGTAGTAGTAGTAGTAGTAGTAGTAGTAGTTGGTAGTAGTGGTAGTTGTAGTAGTAGTTCGTACAATGAATTAACAGGGTGTTCTTCCTTAGTTGTTGGATGAAGTACATTACTTCGCAATTCTAACTTCTTGTACCCATTTTCTGTGTTTTATTTCGCCTTCGATTTCTATAGTAAAACTTTTGGAGGAACACTTATTAAATGTTCCTGCTAAGGGGGAAAATGTTTTCAATACCTACTACCCGTTTTCCGTTAACTGTTCAATAACATATATTGCGCTTTGGACACTAGCTAAGCAATTTTAATACTCTAGACTCAAATTAATAATTTTGTTCTCTACGATTTTACGTGTCCCTAGGATTATGAGATAAGTCTTAAATGTAAATAATAGATGGTGCAAAAAGAAAATGTTCCGATATTTACGTTATGGTTCATCGTTTGAATTAAAAAATTGAATACATACAGCAGTAATAAGCACTATTTTGCTAACAAGGATCAAGATCCGATTACCATAGTCGGCCTAAGTGCTGTTGTATGTTTGCTCAATTTCAAGACTTCATCATATGGAATTAACGTAATGAAAAAATCTCACAGTTTTCTGTTTACGGTACGTAAAGTGAACTCTATTTGACGACTGTGCAAACAATCACAGAATAGTCACTACAAGAAGCCAATATAATGGCAGTTTGTAAAAAGGGATGACGTTCACACTGCGAAGTATTAGTAGCGCCATCGGCTCCTTGTTCTTTCATGATCCTCTTGCACAGTTCAACTGTCCTGAAGTGAAAATAATGGATCTAAAGCCTTTAAAAATGTTAATGCCAAAGAGATCCATGTTGACTAAACTTGATCTCGGAAGGTTAGTCTTTCCCTGTTAACGCTCCAAAAGCTTGACTTTCAGAGACACAAACTTTTGCACTGATACCCACTCGTTCTCCAGTTTCTAAACACTTCGGGCACGGAGTGGTGAATGTCAACTTACCGTCGCTGGCAAAACATGAAGCAGTAACACCAGATTTTATATCAGCAGCTATTGAAAGGGAGCTACACCACTATCACACAATTCCCCAGTGTCTGTTCCATTTTTGGAAAGTGTATGCCCTGCATTGTTTAAATAACCTTTTCTCCTGTGACTTTCGTGTATTTGACCTGCGCAAAAATTTGAGGAAGCAAATTCTCGCACTTTTTCATTTTCTGTTGCGCAAAATTAAGAGATATCCCATTTTGTATCTGATTTGAGTTAACGATAGTGTCTATTTAGCCTTACAACATCAATTTAAAATTTTCTTTAGATTAACAACCTAAGGTATAGGTTAAACTTGATAATCAAATCCACAAAATATTTTTTTGCCCTTCTATACATACAAAGAAGAAGGCAGAAATAACTTAAGGGTGTGAATGTCAAAGAATTTGTGTATGTTGTATATATAGTGAGATAACAGATGATTCTTATGTTAATCAAACAATTCTAAGCGTTTTTAAATCTTTTTGGCATTTACAGGCATACTTTCGTTTTAACCAGTTCCACGGAAAAAAACCCTTTAATTCTAAACTTTCCTAACTTTCAAAAATCGACAGATTACGACAGGAAAAAATATAGACATGTCATCAAACAAAGGATCACATTTTTTAAGATCAATTAACGCCACTACTTCTTCCTTTCCACCAATGAGGAGTGGACATCGTTTGGTTACAATCTAGGACGATTCGGTAGCTGACTTTCAGGATGACTGTTTTGTCAGTAAACCACGATTTTTATGGCGATTGCTGACAATGAATTTACAGGAATTTTGTGGTGAAGCGTTTAAGCAAGAAAAATGCATGGCGTTTCTTCCACATGAAAAGGACAGAACGCCAGGCTTTTATATGTAAACCGTATCGAGTGAGAGACCAAAAATGTAAACACAGGTTGGTATTGTCGAATGCAAGTCTGCACGACCATGAATCGTTTTCAGATATTTCAGGATGATGCCACAAACTTAGCAAATCGTCTTACGGGTTACAGTTCCAGCTATTGAAAAGAGAGGGAAATCAACGACCTCAAAAAGTACATAACTTCGACTAAATGTTTAAAACAAGGATTTCCTTGAATAGGATTTGATTGTTCTACTTTTTTAGTTGGATTTGTTGATGTCGCAAAGACATCTGAATTCCATAAGGATCTTTGTGAGGGCATGAATTTCCCACTTCTCTGCATTGTACTCTACTCTCATGTGAACCAATCACCATTATCTTACATGAACTGAGCTTCGGAAGTAAGAAACCATGTTATCAAATTCGAGTCTCGTCTATTGTCAAGATCAGCACAAGTTTGTCATCGCCTACAGCAGCCATCTCGATTTTGACTCCGAGATGAAAAAAACGTCCCTTCGCGTCTGACAGCTAGAAATTTGATAAACTTGTTTCTACTTTTGGACGAATGCCTTAACAAGCAGTTTCTCATCACTGCGCATTCGTCGTTGCGAACTTTTTCAGACCATCGTTCTAAAATCATCTATCGGGGGTTCACCTTCTGGAGGACGAAAAATTACTGTCGGAAGAGCGAGAAAACTTAAAGGTGGACAAAATTTTAGGAAATAATGTGACACATGGAATTGTGTAAATCAATATTAAGTGACCTAACCGCATTGACTATATGCAATCTGCCCTGCGGCAGTAATTGGGAAAGGGTAAGGTGCTCGTCAATATGTAAGACGAAAACAGCCTAATACATTCTCTTGGGAGCAGTGTCATTTCTGTGGAAGCAACCAAATACAGTTGATCGAAAATAGGACACCCGGCATTTTCAAACATTAATCAAATGTAAATAAACATGAAACAAAAAGATGATGTAAAGTATACAATGCAAAATGTAACAGAATGAATGGAATTAGTAACGTTCCATAAAGCTATTTGAAGCCCAAATCTTCGTTTGACAATCTATTTATGCTTTACTATTCATGTTGTTCATGCTTGCTCCCCTCTCTGTCCAATCTCTCAAAACATAGTTTCCAACTTCATGAGAGCAGATGACAGAGCATCCGGGATCGTGGCAAGCAAGCTCGTGGCAAGCAAGCTCGTGGCAAGCAAGCTCGTGGCAGGCAAGCTCGTGGCAGGCAAGCTTGTAGAAGACAAGCACAGGGTTGGTTCGAGCTCACGACCCTCACTCGACCACTAAGCCACTACTGTACTAAACTTTACGAAGAGACGTATGAAGACGATAAAAGCCAACTTACCTTGGAGTTGTTATAACTTTTGAGGATTTCGACGGCGGAATAAAAGCAGAATATGGATCAAAACCACCAATAAATCCGACTACGTGAAAAAGGGAAAGGAAGAAATCAAAACACAGGCTTAACCAACCGGAGGAGAAAACCCCCTAATAATGTTGACTTCTTTGTTTCGTTAGCTTTCAAGTTCAGCTTTCAGGTGAAATATGTTTTGCTATTGCTGTCCCCCCGTCCCCGATCTATCTGCTGGTAACGACACTGTACATGAAACTTACACATAGTCCGATAACATGAGTTTGACTGTTGGGTTGTTCGCTTAGCTGTTGCTAGGTCAAAGCTATTTTCCTTATTTTTTAATTTGACAGATCAATTGACCAATAAATTATGTTACGCAATTCGCTCTACTTGATGCCCTTGGCATAATAAAAGGAGACCTGAGAGGCATTTAGTGACTTAAAAATAGTTAATAATTATGCAAGGTCCAATAGACTCATAAAATAAACTTCAAAATGCCTGTACATGTAGTGGAAACAGAATACTAAATTATTGCCTGTTAAAAATATTATATAACGAGACACAAATGGTCGGTAGGGCAGCGAATGCTTTTTCCCTCATGTTTGTAAACCGATTTTGAATTACGTTGATATGACCTATTAAATGAAGCTCGTGAGTGGAAAATTATAGCGACTGTTTTAAAATGGTGCCCATAAAACCTGTCTTTTAAGCTGTTTGAGTTTACTTAAGCGGAGTCGTAACTACAATCAACTATTAACATGACTAAATGAAGGACTAAACAATGAAATGACTATCTGTCCTTACTGACTAAGTAACTAAGCGGGTTTATTTAACTAACAAACCTTACCAAACTAACTAAATAACTAACTGACTAATTAACCATTAACTAGCTAACTAACTTTTCCAAATAACTATGAAATCTAACTAATTAATTATGTTATTAACTAGCTACCTAACAAATTGAAAAAGTAAGTAATTATGTTACTAACTAACTAGCTAGCCAACCAAACAACTAAATCAACTCATCGGGTGTCCGTCAAAGGCCAAAACTTCTGCCAATAAAAGTATATAACTGGGAGGAGAAGATATAATAACATGCCCAAAATAACATTGCACAAATACAAGTAAATACGGTACTTGCGGTACAGAATCCAAAAATGCTTCCGAACATAAAGTTATGTCTTTGGGTTGAAAAATCTGCATAACTTTTCATTCCTTCATTCATTCATTCATTCATTCATTCATTCATTTGTTTTTCAGTGTTACATCAGACTCAGTCCTATTTTAATTCAGTTTTAGAATCTTATAAATTAAAAGATCGGATCCAAAACTTTGCAGCCCAAAATAAGATTTCGTGGTGGACGCATGTTTATCTAAGTGCTTTCGTACGACAGCCGTATACATAAATAAATATAAATAGATAAATAAATTAATCAATTAATAAATACATTAATTAACAAATCAAATTGCTTCCCGGCGTCAACTGTATATTTGTTTCATATTTCAATGATGCAAGGTTCTGATGTACCATTCGTAAAGTGGCTGTCCCTAACTAACGACACGTCTCGCCTGTCCAAAACGATGCATATGATTATCAATTTCCCCAAATTTCCATAAAAGTTTCGATCCCCACACTTGACAGTGCATTTCCCCACGTTTGAAAGCTCCTCCCTCCAACCATCTTTTATGAAACATCTGGACTTTGAAATCAACCACTACTTACATTCATCGTCGTCATATTCTTTATATCTTCTAAGAAACCACGAGGATAATCCAAATGCGATGGCCTAAAACATATGTTGGTAATCTAATTGCGGTAAACGTTGAACAGCAAATTTTACCCAAAACTATAAAATTATCACTGCGATCAACTACAATACAAAATTAATTCAGACAACCCTTCCGAAGAAATGAGTGTTGGTAGAATTAGTAATATCTACAGCGTATTACATCCTTATGAAATACCTACAAATCTTAATCAGAGCGATAAAAAACACTTGCGCCTCAGTCACGGTGGATTAGTGGTCTACTTGACTGAGGCCTGAGCAAAGCTGCTTCCTACCAGTAGAAAGCAAGATCATTTACATCAGTAGGTAGACTGATCGCTGCGGTTACATACGACTTACCAAACTCTTATCCCAGTTTAGCGTAAACTGACTTATGACCACAAATCAGTCTTCTGTCTTTAGTGCATACGCAATTAGCGATGGTCATCGTTTGCGCGAACGACCAACGTGAGTTTGCAATACCATATGATTGTTTGAAATGACAGTTTTAAAATACTGAACAGAGTGGAATTCACGATTGCAGCTCAGTCAAGCCTTAAAATGCTAGTAATTCAAAAACAGACACAGAGCAACATATTGCCTATAACACCATTCGCAAAGATAAAGAAGACATTTGTTAAATCACTTCAAATTGCTTCGCGACTACGACATAATTACAATATGAAAATTCCTGTCAGGCGCGACAAATATTAGAAAAGGTTACTAAAATTTGGTCGCATGTGCATAGAGAAGGTTATGCCGATAAGGATTCCCTATCAAATAGTTTATAGTTCATTAATTTTTAATGTTGTCATCTGAAAATCTTTCTTGATTAAACTTTGTGAGACGGCTCCATCGCATCTTAACTAACGCTAATTTGAAATATAACAATAAAGGCTTATTAATACATCATGCTGCTTTGGCGAGGCTTTTGCCCTTTCTATGTCCTACGAGTATCAACAATCTAAATATTGGAAAATACCAAGAGGGCCCGCAGGGAGGGCGCTGTGTTATAAGAGATAGAATAACAGTGAAAAAAACCCCAGTACTTGACTAAATTGAGGGTAAGTCCACTTCTACTACAAAACCCCAGTCCTAAATATACCACCTAAAATCTGATACCCTAAGGATGCCATAGACACGTCCATAGAAAATGCACCATCCATTGCCATACGCGGGTCTGGTTTAATCATTGGATATTATCTAGAATACCAAATACTTCAAAAAACCTCTTACAATTTTCACCGACCAAGAAAGCACTCTCCTATAGCGGGGAGACCATTTTCCAAAGTATAGAAACCATCGTGTTATAAAGTATGTTAAATTTACTAAATACTTACGCTTAATGCGAACTGCACAGTAGCTTGTATAACTTCGACATGCTATTAGAAAGATACAAAAACATGATAATTTAAGAAAGATACAAAAATATAATAATTTAAGAAAGATACAAAATATAATACTATAAGAAAGATACAAAAATATAATAATTTAAGAAAGATACAAAAATATAATAATTTAAGAAAGATACAAAAACATAATAATCTAACAACGAACTAATACAGAAAATATTCAACAACTACAATTTTGAAGGATTACGTCACTCGTAATTATATCAAAAGGGAAAAGTAGATGTAATGGAAAACCTCCAACCTTCTATTCAACAATTAATTGTCCTGGACGCCTATCAATGTAACAACACAATATCATACTCGCCAGGATAACACCCTATCAACTTATGACAATCAGTCCATTTTCACGAATCGGTGTATTACAAACTAACATATTTCCCCCAGAAGAGCTTAAGGAACCATCATGCAGTCTCGGTACAGAAAGTTAAAAACCAGTCTTTTTGGATAGCTTAAACCTAGTTGTGAGGTGTGTTTGACTCCCTTTGTGGGATGCTTTACACGTACGTTTAGGTACCGGTAGTTAAAATCCCGCAATTCAGTGAGTACCCCTACTTCAAATTTACGCGTATCCTTTACAAGGTTTCCTTGAACGTTTGTTAACTTCATGCTTAAATCAATGTTTTAGGTACTGTACTCTAGTCCTTTTGAGTGTGGGTATCGGTTTTGCAGATCACAAGACCAGCAGTTGATTAATGCGGGACACAAGCGTTTGAGTATCAAAAACGCGGTAAGATACGAAATGCAAATAAAGAATGTCATCTTGACTGCAATAGTGGACTAATCCGTAGGGGTACTATGGTGCAGCTTACAGCTACCACTTCCTCGAGTGGATGTAGAATTCCGGCCTTCAGTGTCATAAAACTGCAATAGCTACAACGTGATATCACCGGTTTAAGAAAACGTCAAAATAGAGGGGTTTTGTAAGGGTCGTCGGAGCAGTGAAGCTACCTGAAAAATTACCCACAAGTAGCACCTTTTTACCAGCCGTGCAGCTGTTTCAAGCCCTTACGCAATTTTAAGCCCCTCGTTGCAAATTGTTTACTTCTCTTGCAGCCTTAAACAACTTCACTTCACAAAAGCAGTGCTACGAACAAAAATTAGTCACGGTCATTATAGCAGGCGTCGGACCAAGAGGTTACCGAGAAAACAACTACTACCTTCCCAAAGAAGTGCTGCCTTCAGGGTCACCATAGAAACTGCAGCTATATTGTTTATCTGGTTTACCGCCACGAGCCTGGGAACATCTTTTATACGTTTAACACTGAACTGTGTTCTCTGGCATTTAAATAGATTGGACTACAGGTAAACTGACCATGGCTTCGTCGCTCAACCCTGTATTCTGTGCGATGCCTAAGATCAAATTGTTTAGGGTAAGGGTGCTTAAACATAGCAGGATACATAAATTGGCTTTGCTCACTCTGGCTGGGCAATAGGCTACGCTCGAAATCGAGTATACTACAAAGAAACAAAAACAAAAAAAACCCTGATATGCTGACGCATGAATGTGGTCGAGTCTGTCTTTTATAAGACTTTGGAATGTCACCGTCCTTTGTGGGCAAGCTAAGACTGTATGTAACTAAAATATTTCAGAAAATAACAAATTTCTTGAGATTAAATGCAGCTGAGGGCCTGGTGAACTGACGTTAACGGCGGAAAGTTACCCGTGAGCCCTCATTTTATGGTGCCTGTTAGAACATCCATGGTCACCTGTAATTTAACTTACATAATGTCAAAAGTTACTCCAAACAAAACTAAACAAAACCTCAACCCTTCCATAAACTGCCCTAATCTTAGTGCTATGATCACGTTCTTTAATTATTTATGGTTCTTTTTTGTGACCAATTATCATGATTCATGACTTCCTTCGTCAACCATTTCATATACGCATATGGCAAGTCATCATTCCAACTATTCCTTTTGCCAAAAACTGTTCAATTGTCGAAACAAAACCGTAGTTTATGCAAGCGCAATGATACTACGTCGTCTGCGTGGGCAATACCAGACAAAACACAGATAACTCTACAGCACAGTTGTTGGGGCAATTTAATTCTCTGAAAATTATGGGGCCATGTCTATTGACATATCATATAACATATCATAGCGGGCGAAAATTTGAAGGACGAAACTACAATTTTAGCACCTTTAACATAATTTTTATATTAGATATGAAATTGTGCAGCAAGCTACTTAGGGAGGTTACATACCGAATTGCCAATTTTACAATAAACATGTTTACTCGATATCACTACTAAACTGATATTATTGGTTCCAGTTCCTTACGCTTAAAGGGATGCTGTTTAAAAAAATAAGGTCAGTAGAGTCATGTTTCTCAGGTCACCAATGCTTCCTTTCCTGTTTTAGCCTCGCTTTGACAAATGCAGTCTTAATGCACTCTTAATGAAATGTAGTGTTCTCGGCAAATATGATTAAAGACTATGAGATCGATAAGGGGACGCTGCATATAGTATGAAAGAAATAAAGTGAATTTTCGCAGAATACACTAACGGAAAAGCAATCCGTCAAGTGATGGGTATATTTTGTCAATGTTCACGCCTGCCACTGGTCACGATAGAATGTCTTTAGTGAAAGAAGTAAACTTCGGTAATCTTG
Organism: Carybdea cf. marsupialis auct. non (Linnaeus, 1758); assembly: GCA_010016065.2. NCBI lineage: Eukaryota > Metazoa > Cnidaria > Cubozoa > Carybdeida > Carybdeidae > Carybdea > Carybdea cf. marsupialis auct. non (Linnaeus, 1758). Next base: position 25,789 of record JAAAKL020000186.1, read on the forward strand.
GTGACAATTTGATGCGTTCGCAATCGGGAAAACGCCATTTATTAAAGAAACTCTAACCCAGCACAAATTGTTAGGCCACATTTTAAAGAGCAGTGATGTTAATTTTTGACAGGCCACGGCCATTTGTGTTGATAAACATCATGGAAAGAATATAGATGCATTCTATTAAGTATCTCCGTCTCGAAATCTCGCTCTTTATGCCTCCACAATGGCTGAATGGCGGGAAATAAGCAACAAAAAGTTGGCATTGCATTTAAACTCCCGGCACGCCTATGCCCATTCTTCAAGAAAATCAGTTCCACGGGAGGTGGGGGTCTTTTACGCTTAGATATAGGGAAATTCGTTTAATATGAAATCTTATGTAACGCATAACGTGAGGATAACACTCGAACAAACTTCTTAAAGTTTCTCGGTACAAATGGAACATCATTTCCTTCATTATCGCTATGTTCTAATATCGATACGAGAAAGAGTCAAAGTGAGTCAAAAAGTTCATCATAAGTATAAAGCATTTGACCTCACCACAGTCATGAATAGCGCGTTAAGACGTCTCTCTTTAAAGTGTTAAAATTTAATGAAATAAGTGAGAAGTTCAAATTGACTGAGTTAGTACCACGCTGGTGATCACACGGTGACCATCTGCTCCCTTTCTCCTGGTAAAACTTGACCAAAATCCAAAAAATGATTTCTTTGCCTCTTGGCGATGAGAAACCTTGATAACAGGCAGGACAAAGCGGAACATTGTGTAATCTGGTTAGCTATTCAAACGTCAGATGGAATAACTTTTCATAAAACGATCGGCTCACGGCGCGACACCCCACTCTGCTTCATACCTCCACACCAAAGACTTCACAACTTATAATTTATCATTCTGTTGGGGCTTTTGACAAAAGTCTCATTAATACTGTGTTCGTAAAGTAAACTGGCACTTCATCGTTTGGATCGACAACTGCAAATTGATATGAAAAGTCGAGGATGCACTCATCAACACTTTTGTTGTCTGGAGGGCAAGAACTATTCCACCCCAGTTGCTGATGCCAAAGGCATGTGACTCAGAGCAGAACCGCACACTTATCCTCTCGGATAAAGCCTAACTCTATCCCTTTTAGGATTTATCGGCCAATAGCATATTCATATTTGTATTGTGAAGCAAGACTATGTTGGCGTCATAGGAACTGGACTTGGCAAAAGTACTTTGTATGCCAATAACGATAGGCGTACATAAAACGTCTGAAAATATAAGCACCTGTCAGGGATCATATGCTACACAAATGCTAAATTTAAGTTTTTTTTATCCTTCTCCCGTAATCCATGCAAATTTCATTTTTACCAGTAGAAGATATCAATACATAGATTCAATTTATGGGGCTTAAATTTGTGGGACCAACTACTGACGACTTCATGAATGCCAACAATAATGTGAAGTTTACATAATGTTCACCGTAAAGATGTCTGGGTACGTCAATATGTACATAAAAAACACTACATGTACAAAGAAGTGGTCCTCCATAAAATCTGATTTGGAGTGAAAAGTATAAATCGCACAGCAGAAATTGACCCACTGACCAACAGAATTTGCGGTGGGTTTCGATTCCAAATGTCTCTACACATTCTAATTACTCTTTAGGCCTATCACTTTTCAGTTCCCCGTAGTATGCATTTCATATTAAATCAACCAAAATTACTAACCCCTTCTCCTCCCCAATATCAATTGAGTTTGGCATAGTAGTAGTGGTTCTTGCCACTTTCGTCGACTTACGTATGCGAGAGAACATCCTGGACCATGGCATATATAGACAGACAGACAGAAAACGACTGGATGTTCGACATGGCATTCGGATGTGTCTGTCCGAAACGGATCCCGTAACATACAACCAGCTGATAAGAAACACGCCCGGCCTTCACACTAGCATTGTAAATCATACCTGCTCAAGATGTAAACTTATGGTCTTTGATAGTTGCAGTTTTGTTGAATGAATAATTGGTCATAATAAATTGGTCAGTGTATATTAAAAATACTTTCGTTGGATATCACTATCACAATGTGTCATCCTGGTGGTGACATTTTCACTTTTCTCTAATATCTCTTCAAACTTAATATTACAATCATAAAATACACAGTTCCGCGAATTTCAAAGATTTGGTGCAATCTTTTAAGATTCGGCTCTTCGTAAGCCTTACCTCTCGGTGAACCTGAAAACCACTGGGATGCATGCCCGCACCAAGTCGAGATACAGGATACCATTCAAAACGTTGAAAACCCTGGTCCTAGTAGGAATGCTACTATTCAAAATTAGCCGCCAATTGGTGTGGGTCACTGCTTGATGTGCTTGAATGCCCCAGAGACCAAAACTAAAACATATGCATGCCAAACCTGCTGAAGATCATCACAATATAAAAGATGCTTTTGTTGGCTCATATTTTTACAGGTTTTCTACTTTTCAAAACTCCGTAAATGAATGCTCTGACCTCTTCAGAGTTTCATCGATGAATATCAATCATCTGAATCAAACAGGTTTTACATTTTTTTACGATTTCTTCAACAATAAATAAAATCGAGAGATTTTTTGTTCACGTATGTAAAACCCAGTTTGCAGCCTACAGTTTTTGCATTCGACCACGTCTGTTTCAAATGATTGCACTGCCATATTCAATACTCATGGATTGGAATTTTCGACTTTTCTTCCACATCAATATGCTCCAAATGTAACCTCGTAACGTGTTTTGTGGTTTGTAAAAATTACTAACGTACAGTTTCTTATACTTACGGAAATCGTATCTCAATAAACAGCGAAGAAACCACATCTATAGCAACAATCACCGACGTAGCAGAAGGGGAAGACTTAACCATTGCGACCCATTGCCACGACGAAGGATGTGGCTCGAAAGAACCAAGTGGGTAGAATTTGTGACCACAAATGGTATTCCAACGTTCAGCGACAATTGATGTCATCGTACGCATTTATTGCTATTTTGCAAGCTCTGTTGACGACCAGCAAATCAGACTTTATGTCTGAATGTCCCGTTTAGCTCGACAACGTGATGTACTGGCCCCCGCTGTTAAGTATTTGTCCTGAAGCTTACTTCCTCCTGGGAATCAAAGTCGTTGCCAAAGCCAATGGCGAGCTCCCTGTAATGACCTCAGTATGGCCACGTCATACCTGTGCCATTAAATACCCTTACCATGGTTTCCGCTGAACCATTAATAAACAGTTAATTGACATCCTTAAGATATCATCAAATAGGTCTTACTGTATGCGTAGAAGTCGTACAGGACATGCTTACGTATATATCGCTATGTGATTTTTAGAAGACGAAAATCTCAATTATTGTCACCAACAACGATAAATAAATAGAGATATACACGTTTAGTAAACTGATTCACTGCTTGCAAACAACCCGTCCGCCCTAAAAACCTGTGCGTGGCAAACGCTGAAGCCGGCGTGGTTTACCTCATAATGGCAATTTAAAAAACTGAACCTTACAAGGATATCACTAACAAAGAGTGAAAAACATGCCCGCCTCTTAAAACGCCTTTGATAGTTATAGCTGAAGTCGTTCTCCTCTATCTACCTGAGGCTCTTTGGGGGTGGAGTGGGGAGAATAAATACTTGAAGCGTAAACTGCGGTGAAGAACGTAGCATGCATTGCAGGCCAAAACAACTGTTTGTTCACATCTGAAAGTCAACTTTCACTATTTCGATTTATGTGACATCCTCCTCTATGTTCAAAGGGCTTGGAGTACTGCTAGAAAACATATTACCCCTCGGCCATTTCGTATCTTGTATCTGTACACTCTTTTAGTGAGCGGCGCAGAACTGCAACGTGAAAGTTGATGTGCAGACATAGTTGTGGTGAAAGCAGGCGTATGGTTTACTAACAGGAAATAATCTATGTCATCCGTTTGTGTGTATGTATGATTGCAGCTCTCCTGATAGGCATAGGCTACCACTTACTTACCCTCATAGCGTGGCAGAATAACCGATAGAAACATTTTACGACGTACGAGGTGGACGTAACTGCCGAGAAGCAATATAGCTGAAATACAACTCCCAACCACGGAACCCGTGAGAGCATTCTACATAAATACCTTAGCAAAGAAGTGGTTTTTGTCTGCAACCCTGGCCGTTGGTTATCGAGACAGATGACGTAGCAACGAGGTGATATACTTGTAGCGTTAGATGCAATTGGCAAAAATTGGCAAATATTTGTTGATAATGAGTACAGTTTACATCGTTCTCTGATAAAACTAACTTACATTTCCTTGCAAGCTGTTCTCTTTCGACTAATACTGCTAATAATCTTGATATTTTCTCTTTCGATGAGAAGATCAAATAATTACAGCACCAAAGATACCGTCTGAACGCTCGATAGGTCCGGGGTGAAAAGGGAGTTCTCACCTCAAGACACGAATCACAAGTACTAAGCACAAGTAAACCTTCTCGTGTGCTTCAGTGGATTTTTATAAGGGGCGTTGGTGGAAACTATGTGATGCTAAGGAAGAGAGCTTCGACAATCTGTACATGTGTATATAATATCCTTCTCAGTGTGTAGGCAGATTTCTTCGAGGGCAAGTAAGCCAAAAAACTACCTTCAAAAGCTTGAAACCCCTATATCTACGCTTTTAATTTCATGAGTGCACATAGACCAGAGAAACTACGATACCACCTCCAAATAGTTGCGAAAGCTTCCCTTATGAGTCGTCTGCAACCCCGTTGGCCTGTTCATACTACGGCCGCAAACAGCTCCGAGTAAAAACAAACCACAGGGAAAATGCATGTAAGGATCTCCGGCGTTAATGTCCCTCTCCCTAACAAAATAACTTACGGCAAATCGGTCCGATCTGTCCAAGCCTGCAAATGCAACGATTACGTGAACTGAATACAGTAAACAGTCCAGAAACCTCCCTCTGGTCTTGTCATCGAGTAAAGTTACAATTTTATTAATTGGCAAAAATAGGACCATAGTTTAAAATATATTCTTGTACTACACTATACATGTCTTACCTCAAACCTAAGTGCGCATCCGGGAATTGTATCATGCTGCACCTTATTTGGACTCGGTTCCGACTTACAGCCAATGCCATGATGCTTAAACCAGCTTTCTTGCCCTTGTTTCAGACTTAACCAATCGTCTTTCTACCAAATGGGAAGAAGAAGCATGTACAACGTCTCATATTCACCAATACTATTGATTAAAAGGGTTGTTCAAACAAAAGTCTTAGTAACAGGGACAGCGATATGCCTTGATTACCCACATTACTAGGTTTGTAATATTTCTTGAATTAATCAACTGTGTGGCATTTAGTTTGCTGTGATTAGCTGACGCATTCCGTTACCAGAAGCCATTACACGCAGTAGAAAAAAGGAGTAAAGCCCCCTATATCGTACCTGTAACAGCAGGGCCCAGAAATAACAACTCTTCAATCATGAATACAACTGCCTAATCAGGACTGGAAACTACGACTCGCCCATGGTGCTTTTTAATTGGTTTCCTGAAACGCACTGACAATAGAAAGCCTTTAGTAATGCGTAAAATGTGTGTATTAAAAGTCCGTTATTATTACTTTACACAGGCAAGATGGGGTCCCATCAGCTTAAAACTTTTGGCCTCCTTTGCTTCCTTAATTTTCTACTGTTTAGTATTTTAGTGAAAATATGTTTGCCACCCTATCCCCATCAAATATTTCTGGCCGCTACGCCACATCATAGAAGCTATTTCTTTGCGGTCACATGAGGACAACATAAGCATTCCCAAAAACGTAGATATGGATAACGTGCAAAACAAAATTTGACAGCTCAAAAGACAGTGAAGCATATACGCAAAATTATAGTACAAATACTGTCAAAGGCTAAATAAGACCCGGAGAAGAGTTTAACAGATGTGATTTAAATTTCTTCTTTTTGACTGAAAACAATGCCTTCTCTCTAATGAAAGGGCGTTGGAGGCGCTAAGGGAGGGGGCATGACCTTCATAAACAATTTCTCAACTACAGAGAACGAAGACATTAATACATCTCCTGTTAAAAGCTTTATCACATGCATACTCGAGGCAACTTGGATGATGTATGTGGGGTTTACTTACAGAGTTGGTTTGTATTTCTCACAGAACAGACTCCGTTTACCAGTCAAATACAGTATTACATCACAAAATTATCCAGAGGGCTACGCATTCTATACACTTTCCCATAAATATGCAAATGCGTACACGGGCTCACAATAAAAAATTAAGAACCTAAACTCATTTTAACAAGCTAACCAAGCCGTCAACCTTTACTCGATACAAAGCATTGCCGATTTCGTCAACCCCTTCTTCTTCGCAGATGGCACAACTTCGTTCCTCGTTGTGCTTTTTTTTATAATTTCTGACAAGGGGAACGTCTGTTTGAGGCAAAAACGACCCATTACTACGTGTCGAGTTGGTCAGGCTTACATCTTGTAAACCAACGTAATCTACCCGCTCTGTTGATTTAGGGTAAGAATAATTCATATGGTAGTCCACTGAACGACTGCGAGACTACTGAATAAAACACAAGTGCTCAACATCAAACTTTATATTTCCCAGAAAGTGCATGAGCGATTAGAGGTATTAATAGAATAAATAATGAAACTGCTGGTGGTGTCTCAGTACAATATCTTCCTTTACATTTTACAAGATGGCCTTGACAACAACTTAAAACTAGACGTCATATCTGTTGATCTCATGGATCACCTCAGGGAATTTTGTCAACCACTGACAACCATTTTTCAAATGCACTGAGACGTGTACACAAACGAACAGTAAACATGGCTCGGACGTGACTCGCCCAAGATAATGAGAGAGTTTCATCTGCCATTGGGATTCTACTTTCACATGAAACTCGCCAACGACTGACAAGCAGAAGTAAACATAGAGCCATAAATGACTAATGGCTACGCTTCGTTGCTGCTATAAAGTATTTACATGAGTCACAGATTGGACTGCTGTATTCTACAGCTGCTTGTGTTTTCAAACCTTCACTTCCGATTTATTTACTTTTTCGTCAACTACTGCATTCATGAATGGTGCCATGACTCTTCTCGTGATTCGTGTAAGTGAAGCAACCACAAAATCTGTGAATACGTGATGATTGCCTCATACCTCGCAATTGGTAATGCTCTTATCATAACGAGAGTCTTGTCGTTCAACTGCGGTGTGATTTATTACAACTCCTATTTAGAAATCATTGTCTCTTGAAACTCAAAAACCGACGGTAATAACGTATTTCTTCTTACATGTATGTAAATAATGACGAATATGTTGATAAAATCAACTACAGGGATTGTCTACAAACAAAGGAGATAAGTTTAATAACACTCCTGTTTTCTTGCATGGCGAACACAGCGCAACACCAAACAACACAATTATCTCCTAAATTGTCTAAATCACCAGAACATCTGAGTGCTACTCCTGCTAGATACTCGCATTAGCTTTTGGTAAAATCTCGACGGCAACTATATCTACCTACTTCGCGAAGACTGCAGATCACAAACACTACCTCACAGTAATACAGACTTATATATATTAATAATATTGATTTAAAACTTACATGAGTGAAGTTCATGACGTTCAGGTATAATAGTATGACTAATAGATTGAACCCAAGCCAGACGATTGTCCAAATAAGGTACTTGAAAATAAAAATGAAAAAAGATCACAGTATTAGTTAACTTTCAGAAGTTAATGACTCGTTCTTTTTAGACGAACGTGACGGACTTGTACAAGACGTCTCTTCATCAAAGCAGTTGTTTTTTCCAGTTTGTGAAGTCCACTGAAATTAACCCTATATCTTCTAATAATCTTGTTTACATACTCCTTACTTTCTAAGGGATTCTTTCTACAAGAAATTCCCTTCCTTGATGGTTTAACGCTGTGACTGGCAACATAAGAATGCAAGATTATTCAATGACAAGTGAAGTTACTTAACAGAACGCTAGAGAACTCGATTATGTAATACTAGGTTCTTTAATAAGAGGAAGGGGCGGCTAAGAATGACTTAGAATGAGTGCTGCAGATTGCAAAATAGTAGGGAAACAGCATAAGCTTGACAAAGATTTCGATTTTCGATTGGAGACAGTTTCCGACTTTGATAAGTACACATTGTCGAAAATGCAAATGGTCTGCTACATATTTTCAGGTGTTTGCGTCTCTTTATAATCAGTTCGGTTTTCTTAATGTACAGCAATACTTTTCACTAATTTCTTTGCTCTGTTGAAACTACGTTTAAACCAGTTGAGTAGTAGTTTCCACCTTTATTTGCATTTCCCCCTTTGATTGCCCGTTTCCCACCTGACTTGCATTGCCAGTCCGCATGAAGCACTCAATAGGCCGTACAAATGTACCAATCAATGTAAGCTAGTGTTTACATCACGAAACAGTCCTATCACTGAGCCACTTTGATGATTCTTTCGATACACAGATCGCAGGCGGCCAAAACAACACGAGCGCCTCTTCATTCAGGCCGTTTCTTTACTTAATTTTCACCACAACAATTTTAATAAATACCAAACTCAAACTCCCAAGAAATGCGAGAGACGTTGACGCTCCATGACCAAACCCTGACCAATTTTCCACTTCCTTTAGATACACTAACGTGTCCATCCTTCCAGTACTCCATATTGCTACTCACCTGTCTAACCACATCAGGACTTGGTACTGATCGAGAAGCGACAATATGAAATGATGAATTTTGAAATGGTACCAGACATACGAAAATATGTATTCTTACCCCAGCCGCCCACAGTGACGGTGTATTGTTCTACTGAGCTAAGTGAACCCCCATAATAACCCACTTTACTTCTCTATTTGCCACGTTTGCGACACATCCTTCCCCAATCGACACGTATCGACACTGAGCTCTATGCAATTTTGGAGACCAGCCACGCTGCGCCAGGTGACCATGGAATGACTATCACCCCGATCCAGCTGATCATTCTGTCCAAGACTCAATAAAATTGTGCAATTATCGAGTATATTATTTAATAGCCTAAGTTAATTTGGCGCCATGGTGAATCTTTAAAGGCAGATAAAGCTAATTCCTTTCTTGAAATGTAATACTACTTACAATCTAGGAACCATGACTCATCTCCATTAACATCAACTATATGTATCCTAAAGTCATAAAATGTGTTTAAATACTGGAAACATAATTCGTGCCCAATTTTTCAAACGTCTAAGAAAAGCATTTAACTTGTCCAAGCTGCGTGCATCGTTAAAGTTTTGCACTCAAATGAATAAAAAGCCAGTAGAATTGTCATTTAGAACACTCCCGGTTTTGTTGCAATCTCGCAACACTTATTTCAGTAAGTTGATGGAGGGGCTAAGTGGAAATTACGAAAAGGTTGGTTACACTGTTGATTGAAGACCGGTTATCAACTATTTTGCAAGACCTTATGTTCTCGCAGTTGTTCGCAAAGAACAAGATTTAAGGTGTAAATCTGTAAAAGTACTTTCGCCCGGTCTTAACACGTCGATGCAGTTCGTTTATCGCTTTCACTATACAAGCATTTGACAGAATTGGTTAGAAACGTCTTTCAAAACAAATTGTCACCGTTCAATGGGCATCAAGCTACTCGAAGAATTATGTGTCGTAACAATACGAAAATCTGAAAGCAGGAAACGTCGCAGGGTTTTGATAACGATAGAATAAATTCATACATACAAGGCCAAAATGCAGCGAGGAAGTTAAATATAAAATCAAGATTCTACAAAATGCCGAAAAAAATTGAGAATTGCTGACTTTTATCTAACTGTTAGAACCAATTTGTCAAAAGATGCGAATAATATACGATATACGAATCGCACTATATGCCCAAACTTTTGGTGGAGAACAAACTCATGCATTCCTTTTTGTCTACCTCGGTAGTAAAATCCTGTTGAAAGGCATTTACAAAGAATCCATGGTAACTCGCCCGATCCGATAAGTAAACAAAGTACCTGAAATCCAAATATTTTGCAAATTATGCTCAGAGAAAATCGAAATTAAAATCATATGCTACAAACGATAAGCATCAGTAGAAGATCAGGGTATGATGCTTTTAGTTTAGGGAAAGGTTAAAAATAGTTTCACTTTGTTTAAATCACTAAAACAGGGTAACTAAAGCCAGGGTAACTAAAGCCAGAATATTTCTCTGAGTTCAAACTGCACTGTGCCTACTTTTCCTGATTGTCCCTGTCATTTTAATGTATTTTTCCCTCAATGATTCTAGTTTGCAATGACCAATGCTTAAGTGCTTTAAAAACCAGCTGAAAACAAGTAAAATGAAAAATAAATATGTGGATAAACAAAATGAAAGGTCAGTTCATTAATCGACAACTAAAACAATCTGAATGTATAAATTCTATGGTTGACTGACATGAAACTGGTATGGTTTTCCAGGTTTCACAAATATTTAGCTAATTTCTTCCATTTTCTTTGGGAAGTCATTTTATCTAATGTTGTAAATCCTTCACTCAATACAAGGCAGGGTAGCAACTTCAAGGTATTGAGTTACTTGAAAGAAGCAGAAACATAAAGTACGCAGAAAAATACATGTAATCAGAGACAAAAAATTAAATATTTCAAGAAGATGGCTGTTGAAATTAGATTTAAGTGTCAAGATCGTAAGTAAGAGGAGAGCAGTCTGAAGAAGGAGAGTTCCCCAGCATTGTGAAAAGATAAAGCCTTCCAGGTTCCACCTGGTTTTCGAAAGTTTGTAGCACCCTTGTACAGGGAGGGGATGGCAAGGGAAAGCCAGCTGAAAACAGATTAGAAGACGTGTTTCTCTTGTACAACTTTCACCCAATCCGCTGTTCATTCGAACGCTTTCATATTCATAGCCTCATGACATTCTATTTAAAACATCCTTCTAGAATAATGTCCTACACTTCAGTGTCCGATTTTGAATTCAGTAATACAGAAATTGAATTACAAAAACTCATTTTTAAAATAACTGTAAAATACTTAAGCGACATGAAGATGTCGTTTTGCAACGGAAAGGTCTCTACAGTTTGTTACCCTAAACATAACGTTTATAACTTCAATCGTTTCATCCTACTGCCACCTTCTCCAGTTGCGTCATGAATATAAGTATGACAATGGAAGTAATTAAGGGGGTGTAACCACCGTCCAGTGCCATACTTAATAATATTTACTATCTTTGTTCTCCTAATCCTTCTTGACGAAAAATACGTATGCAAGCCTCGCTGTCGCCTATTCACATTTTTCTATTAGCTAGCTAACAAACGTGATTTCAAACGCTCTGAATAAAAAGCTTCTTCTCGAAGACTCCGGAATTGAGTTAAATTGTGTTATAAATGAACAGAAGTTCACAAACGAACAAAGTTTTTTAACGCAAACTTCGTAAACAAAAACAGCAATTTTATCGACAAGAGAGGATTTGAAACATGAAGCTTCCGCGAAAAGATAAGAACAGAACAAACGCCCAGAGTGCTTGGGTCACGCAATCCCATTCTACGAGGAGAAGTAACAGGCTCTATATATCTAATATCTTTTCCGAATTAAAAAACGTTCCTAAATCAAAACATGTTTACGACTGCCAAGAATAAAGTTTATAATTTATTCATTTTAGATTTTAGAAATGAAGGGATGCACATTTTTGAATGAAAAAACAATGGTTACCTATCAAAGGAACAAACTTTTTATCAATTTATGATGTAGATAAATTACACAGCTTATGAATAAAAGAAAAAAATAGTCACGAATGGAGGTAAATACACGCAACGGTAACGATAGGTTTCTTTCAATCTGAAATGGAAAGAAATACAGGGCGGAGCTTATGAGATTTTAAGTACGTACTGCATAACGATTCCAAAGAGTAGCTCGTAGCGGTGTACCTTCATCTAAAATAAATACCCTGAGGGGGAAACAGAGTATTTGCGGCTTTTCTATTCTTTCTACTTTTCTAAACGGTAAGAATGGTTTATCCACTTACTAATTAATAAATAGCAATTTTAAAACATATAACCATACTTTAAAATGTAACAGACGAAGGGAACGGAAATAAAACAGAGCCATTTAAAATTGGCTTTTATTCCGATTTTTTGACAAGAACGTTCTGCTTCTCGGCTATTGGTTGCATTCGAAGAGCTGTTTATCATGTGAAATACTGTTCAATACAGCCTTGGCGAACGAAAAAACAGCAAACAAGTAACTCCGTCGGGCAAACAAATCCTACATGACACGAATCGTGACATAAACGTACCGAATTTGATTATTAAGAAATTAGTCAAGGAAGATCTTATTAAGGCTGAAACGTTTCAAACACTGTTCATACAGGTATTATGTGAAAGTCTTGTAACATACTTACTGCAAATATGTATCTTGGTTTTAGTTGTTCAATTCCATATATTCCAAATATGAGAAAAGCAAAGTCTATGAAGTTGGCTGCAATCATCAGCCACATGTATCCAAGAAAGTCAAATACTAGACGCTCCAGCACCATCATCTAAAACAAAGAAAATGACCAACACAATAGATCGTGCATATCGGATCCATCTATTTTGTTGGAATTGCTCAACAGACACAGGATTAGAGAACTGTCTAATGTAAAGAGCAATAACATTGCAAGGTGATATAGCGAGATTTATCTCAAAACAAATAAGTGTCAATCAAAACAGCCCATGAATGATACTAGCCAAAACTTGCTTCCTTCTGCCTGCCGCATTGGAGGGTGCAGTCAATTCCTAAATTATCCAAATTCTTGTTCACGAAGTACATTTCTTTACAATCTATGCAAGAGATGTTTGGCAATGGTACATATAAATATTAAAATTCTGTTCAATAATCATGAGTATTTTCCAATGATCATTAAGACACATAACTTCACGTTGCAAGCTTTAAACAAAGGTTAGAAAAGGATGAGTAAAATTAGGGACAGGGCATGGGGGAGGGGGGGAGAAATGGAGGAAAAGGAGCAGGAAAAGCAGAAAAAGGAGGAATAGTGGGAAAAGCAGAAAAAGAAGAACAGGGAAAGTAGGAAACGCACGAAAAGGAACAAGCAGCAGGAGGGGAGGAAGAGGAAGAAGATAAAGCAGAGATAGAGAATCACGTGGACAAAGAGGAGACTGAGGAAGAAGAAAAACAGGCAGAGCAAGGAGGGAGATGCAGAAGAAAGGTAAGCAGAGCAACAAAAGGGGAGCAATAAGAAAGAGGTGGTTGTCAAAGAGAGTAAAGAAAAGCATGGTGCAAAAGGGGAATGGAAAAGGGCTAAGAGAAGAAAGAAGTGGTAAGTTAATGATTGAAAAAGAAAAGCAGGAGAAGCAGGGAAGAGAAACAGAGGGAAGAGAAACAGAGGGAAGGGAAACAGAGGGAACAGAAACAGAGAGAACAAAAACAGAGGGAACAGAATGACAATAAAAATGATGGTCACTGCAGTAAAGGAAATAATGACTTTCAAGAATGATAGGATTTTATGGTAAGACTTATTAAACTGATGATAATTGTGATGAGATTCATAATACTTGTGAAGTCACATGGCAGAAAAAACTAAACTAGTTTGACAGCACTGTGTTTACATGCACTTGAGAACCAAATGTGTCCTTGCAAGCAAATGAGCCCCCTTATTCCACTCTTTTGAAGGGGGATGAACTAATGGGTGCATACCAGTGTAAGCGTAAGATATCAAACAAATACACAACACTGGCTAAACTACAACAATTTTATAAAATGTTGCCATTATCTGTATAAAGATCGAATTAACTAAACCATGCTCTTTGCCTATGTAACAGTAACTCCTAACCTAATAAATTCAGGGCAGTCTCAACATGCATAAAATATGTTGAGCCTTGATTATACCAGATGGTATCTCCAAAAACATCAACAGATCAACAACTAATAAGTAAACAAAATATAAGCCATTGGGATTCTGAATTAAACACCTTACAACAAAATACAGGCTTGTACCTAAGCTAATAAAATTAATGTGGTTGTCAAAACAAAAGCTCATTTACTACAAAATAACAACACTTTTACAGCAAAACATATTAATTCCTTATAACTGTACCAATAAACTATGAGTGACAAGCAACTGTATACTTCGGGTTTGCCTGGGGGAGTTAAATTGGATTATAAAGAGTAAATACACAAGAGATACTTAAAAAGTTAGAAATATTCGAGATGCAGATGTTTCTTGACAGTCTGATCTGCTAGCTTGTGCTTCAAGTCTTACAAAATCTTAGATCTTGTTGTACTGACATAAACTAAACTATGCACAAACATAAATATATGTTTCTCATAAGGAATTGAAAGTGCTATATGTATTATATCTACTATCTTTTGATGCCCAGACAGAGTCAATGAGCATGGGCATTTAGTTAGAGTGACCACTATCACCTAAGCTATGTTTCAATGCTATAAGAAAGTCATATCATGTCCATATGCTGATTGGAAGAAAAATTAAAATTCTGTTGCAATGGATTTTGAGAGCTACTCAGAATGTCTATACAGTAGCATAATATTTAATATGATGAACATCTTCAACGAGTAAAATGTAAGTAAGCACTAAATGAGTCATTCCATTATTAGTTATGTATGTAGCTGTTTATACCCTTCCTGCATGTATTGTATGGCTGGGTTACTTTATACTTCAATCTTTCATTCCCAATATCCCCTCTTAGGACTTTCAATTTGTTTTATAAATTTAAAGGGAAACTAAGTCCCAACCCCGACCCTGCATTTTGTTTTCATCTCTTCTTTTGTAAAAATTAAAAATAATGTTCATTCTCTGATTTGGAAAAGTCCAAAATAATAAAATGAACACCAAAACCCAAATACACATCCAAAGTAATACCCTTCAGAGCACTTCTAAATATGACTTTGTTTGTAAAAACAATAATCAAATGATTCCTCAATTACTGTGCTGCTTGTACAATTCTTCTTTGTTACACGGATATAAAACCCTATACACAGAAGTTTCATTTGCTAGCCCCAGTCTTCTACATTGACAGATTTGCAGCTGCAGCAGCGTATAAGCCAAGAATCCTTGCCATAGTGACATCACATAGTGATGATACAGTTTGAAAAAGGGATTGATGAGTAAAAAAATAAAGAAGTTCCAGGTAAATGTTGAGAACAAAGATACATCAGTACAGGCAATAACATAGCTAGGATAACTGTCTGCTCTATGTGAGAAAGGCCAAATTATGCAAAGGAAAAGTAAAAGTGAGATAGACCTAGTTTGCCAAAGGTGTCTACAACTTCAACTTGGTAAACAAGGAAATTAAACACCTAGATAACTTCACTCCTATATTTCAACACATCCTCACCAAACTACGTGGAGCTATATAGTTCCCTGACCAGTATTGCCGCAAGGTCTTGTTATAAATTGGCATCTTGAACTCTATGATCTAAGTACAAACCTCACCACATGCAACATACAACATGGCAGATTCTGTGTCCACAAAATATCAATGGGTATATATTTTGCCCTGGACAAATTCCAGTATGCTGGTCATATAATAGTAGTTGTCTTTTTAGGCAGAACTAGCAATCACGATGCTACTACCCATGCTGTCCTGGACGTGTCCTGGAGATCATGTAAGAAAGAGAACCTCATTAAAATCTACACACTCTAAAAGTTTGTTCACAAGAAATTCTCTTCTCCGGCAATATTATTGTCAAAAATTGTTTCTGTTTGGATCCTACCACAAGAGCAGCCATCAACATGATGAAACAACCAAACACTGTATAGGAACTCATGCCTTCCATAGGGATAGTTAATTATCTGGTGCCAGGTCTCCAACCATGTTACCAGCCTAAAAGCATACAAACACTATCAACATGAACTGACTGGTTGACACCATCTGAAGTAAGATTGATTTAACATGAGCAGCCCTGACTTGGTAGTTTGTTAACAAACTGGCATATTCAGCAACCTTTTCATCGTCTCCATTTGACTATAAAACACGTTCCGATTCCTCTCCTGTACATATACTCTATAATCCAAGAGCCTGTAAGTACTCTATCAACCGTATCTTCGTCACAGGCATGTTGGAGTTGTTGGGTTTTTCAATACACGGTAGACGATCTTCCATGAGCGAAGACACAATCTTAAACATGAACTCTTTAACAATCTGAGAAAACACAAGCAACTTCACCATCTAGGCCCAAAACTACTATTATAGGCAGTAAAACATAAGACAAATATTCAAGGAAGATGACTAAACTTTATGGCTGAATATAACTCAACACTCTTATGAAGACAACAGGAAGAAAGTCAACATGACAATAAAAAAAGAATGATAACACCACCCCCTGGCAGCTCTAGAAAGTCCAGGCAGAGGGGGATGCAAATCTACAACACCTCCCACATACCAGCTTTTAATGCTATCAAAAAGGAGATCAGTACTACCACCATCTTAGAGTATCATGATCTTATCAAGAAGCTTCTTGTACAATTGGATGCATCAGCCAATGGACTAGGTGCAGCCTTTCCATAATAATATTACATTTTTTCCCATTATGTCTTACACTCACAGTGTGCTATATGTGGTCTTTAAAACATCCACTATTAAGAGTAAAAAGTCATGTATTAATTACATTCACCCTGAACCACCAGGAAAGGAAGTTCTCACATCTGATCAAACAGACAAGTTGTTTTCCCAAAGGAATCTATATATCCTGGTCAGGATCCAATATTAAATAATCACCTGTCAAATCACAATAGAATAAAAGTACTAAAACTAATGGGGCCTACTCAATCAAATAATTTATGATTTAGAAAGTAAATTTTAATACTTGTATAAATACAAGACATTGATAATACTATCATAAAATGATACATTCCAACTGAGTGTCCTTTACTAGTGGGACATAGGGAAATAACCACAACCTGTCTGTAGTATATGTATAATCAGTGACAATGATGGGTTCTGGTGTTATTCTATAAGATTGTAGGCTGTAGTGGTGACTGCAAAAGTAGACTGTTTATTGTTGTGTAGTCACAATGTGTCTGCACAAGCTTCATATCTCAATGGTAAGATGTTTGCTATTTCTTTAGTATCTATTCAGAACTTGCTTTGTAGATAGACTAAAATAAATGTGACAAGGTACATCAGTAAATACCATCAATCAATACATGTAGGCTTTGTATTTGAGCCACTAACCACAAATCCTTGAATAGGCTAAATACAATATTATCATCTTAATTGATTTTCATTTAAAGGTCACTCAAATTATTAGCCTAACAAAGTGACACAAGTTTCTATTATAAAGATTCTCTTACATCCAATTTCAAGACCTGGGTCATTTGGCATGTTTACAAGATGGTGTAGTTAGTACCACCTTAAATATACTCTTGAACTACATTCAAAACAAAATTGAAGACAATTTGTAAGAGGCTTTATAACTTAACCATAACAATATGGATGTTGCCAAAACCATATGCAAAGAGAAAAGAGATCCATAACAATAAGCAGACATATTTGATCCATAAGACTACAGAGGTGCTTTATGTTATCAATAGAGACTCATAACATGTAAACAAAATGTATATAACACTGTAAATTTGTCAAGAGTTATGGGTCAATAAAATAGTTTCACAAAAACAGTATGCAACACTTTTGACATATCTAGCACAACAACTTAGTTCTTGTAATATATTACTAATTGATCAATGGATCAAAAAATCAATGGCTGCTGTGTAGCTGCTTACAATAAATATATTAGAATTTAGATGGATGGTAGGATAGATGGATGGATGGATGGATGGATGGATGGATGGATGGATGGATGGATGGATGGATGGATGGATAAATGGATGGATGGGATGCATAGGGTGGATTGATAGATTTCATGCCTCTATCAAGTTCATCTTTAGTTATTCCAGAAAATGCTACATTGCATAAAAATACATAAAGTTAGATTAAATAAAAGTGCTCCAGATCAATTAGACCTACCTAGAGATTGCAGGGGTATAAACATTTGTTCTTTGATGCAGCTCTTTAAACTGTAATAGCACTTAACTTTTGCAATGCAACTGCTATAACATGAAATATACACAGCACAAAAACTGCTGTGTTTAGAACAAGATATAATACTTATAGACCATAGTTTCACATTTTCTTGTCAAAATAGAAGCAGAAGCACTCTCTTCTAAGCAAGAGATTTTGAACACCTCATTGGAGACAACGATCAACAGATGGACAATTAATGAATCATTCTCATATGAAAACAAGGTTTTGCTTAGACTGAAGGAATCATTCTAACAGCATAAGCTCAAGGGCTTACATGAGGGGACTCCCTCTTTCAGCCAAATGTGAGTCATTTGTGCCAAGGTTACTCCAACCTCACAACTTATTGTGTGGCTAGCAAGAAATAAAACTTAGTTTGCCTATTTAGGTCTCAGTTTGTAAATAAGACACTGATGGATTAAACAACACCTGCAAAAGTTTCTCACTGGAAAATACCAAGTAAGTTGGGATAAAATACCTATGTGAAGATCAGAATGAATATTTTAACAACAGGAATCAATACAAGTGGAAAAGTTTTAGAGCACTGGTTTTCATTTGCATTTGGTAGGATTTTGCAAAGAATCATTTTAGTAGCATCATTTTCACATTTTGTGGCTTGTTTCAGGGTAAAGCTATTTTAGCGGGAGTGACAGTGGTGCTGGTAGTGACAGTGGTGCTGGTAGTGACCGTGGTGCTGGTAGTGACAGTGGTGCTGGTAGTGACAGTGGTGCTGGTAGTGACAGTGGTGCTGGTAGTGACAGTGGTGCTGGTAGTGACAGTCGCAGTGGTAGTGACAGTGGTGGTGGTAGTGACAGTTGCAGTGGTAGCAGTTATCCTGTGATACACAACAGCCTTGAAAATTACAAATGACATTACATAATTGGGGTAGGAAAGTATCAGCTTCTTGGGTGAAAGTAAGCAAGAGTTATACCAAACCATGACTCTTGCGCTACAGGAATAAAAGTATTAGAGAGAGCACTGTTAATCTACTTAGCATCAATAGAAAAAATGTCTCCTAGCCAGAGAAGCTAAAGGTATGCCAGACATTTGGCAGGACGAACAGACTTATACAGGTAGCAGTGGGTAACATTTTCGATGAAACATTTGACAATATAAACAGGGTACCCATTGTCTTTAAGCAAAAGCCATAAGACTAAACCTAAGTGCTTTATTGTTCAGAAAACCTTTCTTGTATAAACAGAGCAGAAGAATCATTGCTAACTCTAAATAGTTAGCCAACATCAAGAATAAGTACATGTGCAGGACATTTCTACGGACAAAATCCTATCGAGCAAGAAAATGCCTTAGGATGCATCCATGGGAGGTTGTGAATATATTTGATTGCTTCAGGAATTGATGATGGAAAAGTTGCCTGCATTTTGTTTCAGTGCTAGTAGAAATGGTTTTGACAAGTGTTACATCTCTTCATACTCCTTTTACCCAATAGAAGCCTCATCTGAAATCTACCAACGTAATTGCAGATATTAACCCCTAGAACCCTTCACTTGTATGTCTCTGCTCACACTCTAAAGTGTGGCAAGAGTAAAATAGTAGAATGAGGCCCTAGAAGTCAGACCTCAAAAGTTTGTAGTTGGAGCATAAAAACTTACTAAGACAAGAAAATGGAAGGACAGTTGACTTATTGAATTGTAACTTTTCATACATAAATGCTTTCAAAGTAGATTTCTCCACATTCACCTTTGGATCTTCAACACACTGCTGCCCTAAGAAGCCAGATTTGCAGTGTCTGCTGGCCCCAGCTTCCCTAATCGGCATGTGGGGCAGACTGATGAAAGCAATTAGTGAAACAACAGACCTCTTATCTAGGAGATGTAGAAGGAGGTAGGAAACCATTGATGACAGATCATATACTCTCCTTGGATGAGAGATGAAAAATAAAAGTAGAAATTATGAGTTTTATAGGATATTAAATAGTTTAAATGTTTAGTTAATTGGGAACACTGGATGAACTGCCAGTGTTCTGAAATGGGGGGAGTTGGAGAAGATTGACCAAGCCAGAATGCATGAAAAAGTAAAGGAGGTGACTATGAAACATGATTCTAGAAAAAAAATCACAATTGAAAGGAAAGAGGGAACTATTGCTATTGAGGAAGGAGGATGTCCAGGAGAGGTGAATAGAGGATTTACCCAAGATGTTTGGTAACAAGCATGAAGAGGAACTGGAGCAGTTTTGAGAAAATGGACCCATCTGCTGAAGAGTGAATTGGAGGCAGCTATTGCAAAGATGAAGAGAGGAAAAGCAACTTGAGGAAATGGAGTGGCTGTTGAAATGCCGTCAGCTCTTGGAGACTTTGCTATTGAAAGAATTGCAAACATTCCTAATCTGATATACAACAGTGGCAATATCATTGAACAGGTGTATTAATCCTTGTTGTCTGTATACCAAAGATATAGTGATATCCCAGATTGTCAATGGTTAAGTCAGGGCATTTTGGTGCAAAAGGTCATGCAAGTTTGGGCTTTTAAATAAATAGACAGGCAGAAACTGAAACCTCTTATGTCTGAGAGAATCTTTTTGAGAGTATAAGCTATATACTTTATAGACCAGGCAGCTTGAATGATTGAGAGATACCAACCATTTAAGATAGTATGTGGACAATAACAGCAACTAGCTTCTGACAACTTTTGTATGGGGATCTCTCACGAGAGCCATGTCTAGAACTTGCTGGTGCCCAAAACCTCCATCATGCAGGGTGAACCTTGTGGGATTGATCTTACCCATTTAAGGAGTTGTACCTTGATGATGCTATCACCCATCTCACCCTAGTGGAATTTTTAAGATGGCATTGTCAGGTATTAACACTGGTGCCAAAACATGGATTCTCAAAACGAGGCTAGTGTCACTTCTTTACAAAGATATTTCATAATATTGATAATACTATTACATTACCACCATTGATTAGGATTAGGCATCATGAGCCAGTTCTATCTATGAGTTTCATTTGCTTTTGTTAGATACATGTTGATAATGATTTTGGTGTGTTAAAGTTACAACAGCTGCTCAATTTCTCAGGTTCTTAATATTATAAGGCTCCAACTTTCCTCCTGTCTTCTGCAATATATTTAAAGCACAGTGAAGATTATATTGAGGCAGCAGCATTATGCTTGCTCTCTTCCATTATTGAATACGAGAGAAGAGGAAAGTGCTCATACAATCTGAACATTGATAAAATCTAAGAACAAGTTTTCACCCAAAGTACTATTTCTAACCCTATTCTGCTACACTTTCTGTCACTGTTGATGCTGTTGGGGAGGTTCAAGGACCCCAACCCTCTATGCAATTGTGAACCAGAATGCCAAACATACTGAACTTTAGCCTACTTTTAGTACAATCTGTCAATACTAACATGATGAAAAAGGTTTGGGTATCAGAGCTGTTGATAATTATATATGGGCTTTTGTGTCTACTATAGGCAATGGCAGTCAGTAGTAAAGAGAAGATTTGGGGTAAATTTTGTTTCGTTATCAATGTTGCCTTCAAATTTACCTTTTTTCTTACAGTAAACTTTTGAAATATATTAGCTGTGCAGACTACATAATAATCAAATGGTTAAAAGCACTCTCTGTTTCTAAAGTTTACAAAACCTTTGTTTGGACAGGCTGTTTAAACACATTCTACTGGATTTTAGACCCTCAGTACTACTATTAAAACAAAAACTTTGATCAGATCTGACAAGAAATCAAACACCGCAATACCACTATATGATGATAGATTTAATAAAAACAAAAGTTAGAAAGTTTTATGTTTGCAAGCGGGATACTGCAGGCAAATCTCTCCTAGCAAGAACCCAAAAGACCCCCCTCCCCCTTCCTTGAGCAGAATATGGCTTTGTACACCCGGTTGTGTCATAATCAATGTCAGTTTGTTGAACGATCTCCAAAATGACAATACTTAAGATCTTTCCAATAGAAATAATAACAAATCCAGCCCTCCTGTTCAACTTCTATTGTGTTGCCATCTATCACAAAGCACGAGTATAATCTGGCCTCTGCTTCTTCTAACTTAACTCGTCTCTCTTATGAGATGTCAACAGCACCGCATTTGACATAACAAGAAAAAAATCAGAAATATGTCAGTCAGGGTTGTTTACTATACGACTGATCAATAATAAAATCGCTTGGGGCCCCAAGAACTTCAGCGGTTATGAAACGTTCACATTCTATACCTACTCGAGGTTGTATACTCGTCTGTGGTGAAAGTTGATTAGAATTTTAGGATGTAACTAACATCTTAGCAATCTCTAACGATTTTAACTTTATAAAGATGGAGATCTGAGAGGCCACCCAGAGATTATGCTATCCTTGAAAAATGAAAAGCTACCCAAACAAAAATAGAGGTTAACCGTGTAATTCTTTATGAAGAAAAGTCTATTCCGACTGGGGGTAGACGAAGAACATCAACAGTCCCTCCCCATCTCGAACATTTGCAAAGAGAAGGCTTAAAAAAAATTGAGCGAGTTACGAGTTGAGGCAGATCTTGAGCGTGTGAATGTAAATCCTGTTTTAATACGGTTGAAAAAATTGTTAAAGAGACTTGACTGGAAAGTTTTCTTTAAATATAATACCAGAGAGGGCTCTTTGAAAGGGAACTTCTCGAACCAGCTCCGCCTATTCAAAAACTCAGTAATCAGCCTGTGTCTTTGTCTATTTCATGTTACTATCGTGTCAGTTTCATATTTTTCGAAGAGAATACCCTATAATTGTAATAGCATAGGATCCCAAAAGATCTGAAGGTTCTCTCTATGCATAAACATCTCACGAACACTTGTGAATGCAATCCACATGATCACCTGTCATCGGCTTCTCCTAACGACCTTCAGCCCTTCGTTTCTCGCCTTTAATGATAATTAAAAAAAGTATTATCGGTACAGAACCTTTTTCTGTAACGAGCTTCGGAAAGCCTTAACCAACTCAAAATCTAAAGAATAGTAAAGATATATCTGTATTTAAAGTCTGTGGTAAGAGTCATACTAACCACAGCAGTGTGATGAGATCAATGTGAACAAGACCGTTATCAATTACCACCAAAAAACTCTAGCACAAAATTTTCCTCGTGATACATGCAAACCTCGAAATCAAACCAAATAACTTTTGCTGTAAGGCCAAGACTGTTTTTTTTTATATTTACAAGAACATTGGTTTCAATTTCAATGAATATCATCGATTGCACAATTTAGAGTTCAAACCGGAGTTGAACATGTGCGTTACGCACATCAAAACATCGTTGACGTGACCTGCCCTTCACTTCTGAAACGGAAGATGGAAGGTGATATAAAAAGTAAGAAATATGGTAGCTTACTATATATTTAATTTTAGAATAAAATAATATATAAGTAAAAGTAAAGTTTAACTCACCATCTGAAGGGCAAAGAGAAAATATAAAACCTTTCTCAGCAAGACCATGGTCTTGTCGACAGGTGAAATTGATGCAATCCAAGCCATGTCTTGAAAGCGGTAGGTGCAAAGCTCACATCGTTGGCGATAAAAACTACGATAAAAATTAAGAGAGACGGTGTCGTTCCCCTTCGTTCATCGTTTTTTCAAATATCCTTCTTCAGAAATTCCATGAGGCTAATAGCTTGCTGTAATCCGTAGCGACGCATCCACGGCTACTGGAGCTGGTGGTTGTTTGATCGCTAAGTCCCGCCAAATTCGTTTGAACTGATCTGACAACTGTAAACCAGGTCTCACGAGGAGTCACAAAATCAAGACAAATGTTAGCACTGATCAATAAGGTCTGCACAATGTTCAGGATCCACAAACAACGATTTGATAACATGGAGATAAACTTCGTGCGGCGCCTTTGATCAAATGAGTGGTAACTCCAGGGGTAACGCTTCCGCTTTGTGGGGTGTCATTTAATTTTACCACGTGCAGTGTTTTGTTCCAGAGGCATAATTGCCGTCATAGGGGGGCAGTAAGAAACCTGCAACCAAGAGCCTGATATCGATTCAAGGCATCAAAAAAATTTGAAAAGCGTTATATCCTCACCACATGATCGACAAGTAGGGCCTACTGTTATTGCTAGTTTAGCGAGGGACAGCTTTGGTGGCTGTTTTCCTGGTAAATCAAGTCGGAATAAAATACACTGTCAGAAGTCTCGCTTATTTGTCTTATTACCGTCGTTAAACTCTTTTCTTTAGCATATATAAACTGTTCTAAGAGGCACAAAATAAGTAATTAACTACTTGTGTTTCAAGTTGGCTCTACGTACTGCACGTTGCTCGAGGATTAGTGAGTGTGTAAGTGAGTGTATTGTTCTACCATCACTTTAGACGATTGCAGTGAACAGTGTCTGGCGAAAAAAAATGAGCGAAATGAATCTGTCACTGAATCCTTAGTTTTCTGTTTCGCACCTCAAATTGACTTTGCAGATAGTTATTTAGTAGTTAAAGATCCTAGATCTTGGTAGTACATATTCCTCTGAAAAATGTATATTTAGAAATAGTCGCAACGTGGCAGCATGAGGTAGATTAATCATTACAAAGATGACATCCTCCTCTTTTTAAGTGCAAAACTAGTACATAATATCAACAGCAAAAGATCTGATCAGTTATTTTATTCTGCAAATTTTCTCATGCTGCTGTACGTTTCATTATATTCTCGACTCAACCAGAAGGTGCTTTTCCGTGGCTTGTTGCAAGAAAAGACCAATTAGCTTTCAGCCCTAAATCTTGAGATATTTGTGATCTTTTATATCGAACATCGCATCCATCCAAAATGGAAGAGGGTTTGTAGTACTGGATAAGTTTTTAATTTAATGTAGTAATAGTAGTTGTCCTGGATTTTGTATTTTAAGCAAGAGTCATGATATTCTTTGTCAGACAAGAAGAAAATGACGTATGTCACAAAATTCAAAGCTTTGTTTTCTTGTTTCAGGCATATAAATTACAGCTGGATGTAAACTGCAGCCACTCTAAGAACAGTGATGTCATTGCAATTCATGTTGGACAAGATACTGGTACGTTTTAGTAAAGTCACACTGAACTATACCTTGATTTCCTAGCACGTTTTCTTGCAGGTCATATAGATATTTTGTTTAGGATTTTGAGATATAAGAATGGAAGGCTCAAACACTAATACATTCAAACACTCACCCTCATCAGCTGTAGTAGCTTGGGTTGCATATTTGGAAGGCTTAATGCTCTTCCACTAATTGAACTGAAACTCCTCTTTACCTAAGTGTTCGAGTGTTTTATCTAAGCTTAAGTCTTCTGTCATTTGTTACAAGGCAATTACTACATCGATTTACCATACATGATGCATCATGCACAGCCGTTACAACTTTATAGCCTAAATATGTGAAACCCCAAGAAATAGCTTTCATCAGCACGTGAGGAATTGTCACGTGAAACGAAAATGTAGATCTCACGTGCAAGAAATTTGAGAATTCTACCTTTCTCGCTTTGACAACCTTCTTGAAATTGAGTTTTTAAATTGCAAAGAATCAAACATTTCTACCTGTGTACACGATCGTATCATCTCTGCTTCCAAATTGATTTATCCTAGGCAGTGTTTTGCAGAGAATTCATCATCACAACTATTGCAGTAACCTCGCCTGAAATTTTTCTCCGTATGTTCTAAGAGGGCATGGCAACAATACGCTTCTCCTTTTTCAATACACGTGCCTGGCGCATCAGGTGTTGTAAGACAGGCGTGACCACGGGACAGTTATAGTTAAAATGTGGACAACGTTAAATTAAGAAGTGCTAATTTCTCCTTCATGAGAGCTGTTATCTGGGGAATATCAGCTGCCTTTCTCGAGGCTAATGAAAGGCTACCATGATACATCCATGCTAGCACCTTCTACATTTGACTGCATCAAGTCCGTAAATTTTACTACACTCTCCTTTAGATTCTCGCTAGCCATTTCAAGTATACGTTTGACAACTAGAAGACAAAATTATGGTGTGAGCCCATATAGGCTTACAAGCGCCTCTCCCTAACCATCTACAGATGCATTCAAGTTATTCTTTGTAAGATGTTCTCCTGTTTCTCATTCTGTGATAAATTCAGAGGCATCCTTCACCTCATCATCCTCATCATCTGATTTATAATGTGCGTCATCGACTTTTGAGGTACAGGTGCGACCAGTCAAAAACCTATTAAGATATTAAACTCTTCGCATGAAGTTGTTTAGTGGTGTCAAGAGACATCATTCTCTTCCTTAAATGTGAAAAAGAAAGACGAGGAAAGAGAGATAGTCATATATGAATAAGCAGATATAACACATAAATGGCCGATAGATGATAATCAACCGTGGACGTCATCTATGTTCAGAGAAACGACTCAAAAGTGAAAATTTTTACACGCTAAAGAGTTTAAATAGCAAGTCTTGCATGCAGAAAAGCAAGCTGTAGGTAGCTACCACTTTTACTGCTAATGTTAGCCAGAGGTTGCTTAGTCGACAGAGCATTAAGGGTTACTATGCACGAACGATATCCAGATGACGTAAGACATTCTTTCACATAATGTGTTTGCTTTAGCTGTCAAGACAGCGTTCATCCAACAGAAGTGCTCTAGTATTCACTTGTGTAGGATTCAATGAACAAATCGTTTACAAATAATTGTCAAAGTAACGTTGTAAAAATATTGAAGATTTAAGGTTTGCCATTTTTGCTACCATTTACTTAAAGTAAATATTCAAAGTAGAATCACTCTTTTAACAAAGTTGAAAGTTTAAAAGGCGCAATTTTGTCCAAAATAGGCTGCAAGGAATGATAAAACGCCAGAACGGCGACGTTGAGTTCCAAGGAGGGGACGACATTTCAAACGGCACTAAGCATGAAGTCGACAAAAAAAATCTGCCACTGTATATTTTGAGCCATTGGTACTGCGTTACACATATACTTCAATTTGAATGAAGCTTAGTAAGTGAGGATATGTACGTAGCATACGAACTATCATCAAACACAAATACAAAACGAACTTCGTCAGGAGGTTCGCTACTGCAGAGACAGAAAATCTGCAACTGAATTTGAAGCTGCCAAAAAAAGTAACAGAGACAATTGACAGAAAATGTGGCGGATTCTTGAATGAGGGAGCACATTAGTAGGTACACATAATCTATATAAATGTATACATGCATATATATACACATAAATTAATAGATCTTGATGATTTCTACCAGAATATGAGATAAACGTGTGAAAATGTGTATTTTTTCGTGGAGTAAAATGTATGAGTAGACCACCATCGTAATGAATCGCAACACCAAAACTGATCTGTTTATACAGAACGATCGTGGTACAGGCATTTACTTACGTATGGTATCTAAGGTATTGCCAGAATTATGCCAGATCTTGCTGTGATTCCGTGATTACTGACTGTAAATGGTCAAACTTTCCAAAAAAATCCACTGCCAAGAAACAGAAGAAAACACAGTCGTCCATGTCCACGTCGAGCTTACAAAAGTGATCTCAAACGGTTATAGAGAGAGAACGTTTTTTGTTATTATTACGCCCCCCGTCACTGAAAGTGAAAAGATCTTGCAAACGGCGATAGAGCTACATGTGCAGTCTTGGACAGGGGGTCGTGTCGTGCACTAAAACCCTTGCAGCCTATTCTCGAAATTTGGCCACCATTTTTCAGAATTTTCAACACAATACTAGACTTTTTATCAGCAATTTTTTCTTCTTCGTCCAGACACTGAGGATATAATCTTCATTCGATTGATTTTATAAGCATTTCATGGGCTTTATATGGATCGCATTTGTAAGTGAACATCTTATGATGTTTATTGCTTTCCTTCTTTTCTGGAGTTGCTTCAGAAGAAACGATCGAGAATGAATTAAGGTGGTAGTTTGCTCACCATTTTTACTCCCCGGAACATGCATATTTCCACAATTTTATTTCATATTCATATAACACTCGTCGAGATCAATCGATTGACATACGCGTACATAAAGTTATGCTCCAATAAGTATCTTCATCGAAGCAATCTCAAAGTTTCTGTGTACACGCTTTTTTTATAAGAAACCTGAGAAGCCCTCCTAGTACCAGAAGTTTCTTAATTGTTCACCCTATTGTAGTTCTAAAAGTTTCCTAACAGCTTCTTAAATGAATTGTTGATCTTACTTAGTTCAGCAGAGTTAAATATCTCCTCCGCATTCACACATGAAACCAAAACTAGACTTGCTAGAAGGTGCACTGTGACAATTACTGGCCAACCAGCTAATTTGGGAGACATGTTGGGAATGAAGGTCCCCTGTAAGATCCGCCTGACAGGAGGGCAGGAATTTCTACGTATTTTGGATACTC
>JAAAKL020000187.1:0-53952 GCA_010016065.2 Carybdea cf. marsupialis auct. non (Linnaeus, 1758)
CCCCCCTCCCTCCAGCAACGAAGCCACGAAATAGCTTCATCTTTGTATATGTAGGACGTTTTACTAACCAGGCTATTAATCCCCGTATTTTGGTTGAGGAACCTCTGCTACTGAATTGATTTGGAGCTCCACTTAAAAAGTATTTCTTGTGTTCAGGGAACGCTTAGAATGGGGACTGGGTGTGGTCGTGGTTGCCACTCACGAGGAATGAATTGGAATTTAATTTTGCGAGGGAACTGATGGAAACTCTAAGAAAATGCAGATAATTTGAACAACCTCGGAGAAATTTCAAAAACTGTGACAATAATTGTGCTTTAAAGTGCAGATGCTAACAAATCTTCCTTGAAATTGATGATGTCTGTTGGTATGTTTTCGTTCAGGAAATCTCATGAAAAATACAGGAAATTTTGATTTTCTAATTCTGTGGTCACCTTGGTGGTAATCAGTGCTGTACCCTATGTACGGAGACTAGTGCCTTGGTGGGAGTGGTTGTAAAGAACTGGCTACCTGCAATGGAAACGACGTAAATCTGACCATGAAAATTAGGTTGCTTTCTTGTTTGATCTAGCTGTAACCAATTTACTATGTGCTGTTAGTTTGGAAATGCACCGTATAGCGATGCTTTGCTGATTTATGGCTTAATAAAATCGATGCCAAGCTCAATGCAGCTACGTTGACTTTTGTAGCATTTTTATTCCTCGTGAGAAATCAATGCAATGCGTACCATAAGATGTTGTGATGCATCGCTAAGCTTTTATAACGCACTTTGCTTTTAAACAAAAACAGTACTATCTGTTGTTCCCACTTGAAATTGTAAATGAAAAACATGTGAAAAACGTGTCTCCTTGACCACAACGATGCATCAATATATTTACTTGTTTAGAATACAATTTTATCTCGTCAAGCCACTGAGATATGTTGGTTTTCTATTTGATTCCTATCTTCACCATTATGTTCGTAGCTGAGCAATTAAAGAAAGGT
Organism: Carybdea cf. marsupialis auct. non (Linnaeus, 1758); assembly: GCA_010016065.2. Taxonomy (NCBI): domain Eukaryota; kingdom Metazoa; phylum Cnidaria; class Cubozoa; order Carybdeida; family Carybdeidae; genus Carybdea; species Carybdea cf. marsupialis auct. non (Linnaeus, 1758). The sequence goes on from JAAAKL020000187.1 coordinate 982, forward strand.
AATATGCGCTATACATGTATGACGCTGATAGGAAGCTGGTTTTGAGGAGGGACGAGTGTTGCTTTGTTCCCAAGTAACAGAATCTATTGCCTTTCTGTAGATAGGAGGAAGAGGGCGGGGCATTAGCACGCTTTGCCTACATCATGAAATTAAGCTCGAAGCCACGGGCATACTACTTTCCTGCGCTTTATCCTTGTTCTTTACTGTCAGCCACCCCAAATCGATTGACAAGAGTAGGTTGATATGTCTATGCCTGACTTTGATGATGATCTTTTAAAATGCCACAGAAAATCCTTATTTTTTCCCAATTTGGGAAAACGTTTTTAGTAGTAACAGGAAATACTGATAAATAAAGCTCATGCACAGATTGTATGGCGTTAGGTCGACTCCTTTGGTTTATTACCGTCACTCTAAAACATTCTGTAGCCCTATCGTGTGTACACATGGCAAATAACCGCATTTTAGAGAAGGCACTTCATCTCAGCTTCAGAGAAGCCCGCTCTTTGAAATGTCTGTAAAACATAACAGGTGGCAGAGTTTGATGCAAGACTTGAAAGCTCCCACAAATTCAGCCTAAAAATCTGTGAAGTGAAAGAAACCTGACGACATTTCATACAGCTGATGTCTACCATTCAAAAAGGGAGAACATTGACGCTGCTTTATGCTTTCTTCATTTCATATCTTTGTTCTTTGCATTGTGGTCAAATGCCTTAGTTGTCAAAATGATTTAGGTAACAGTGGAGTTGAATATACTTTCTTTCGTCGCCAGATTTGGTAATTTTCTTTATGGACTGCACCTTTTAATATGAAGTTTTTGAACTTCACTGAGCACTGCAAGCGTGTCATGCAAACATAAGGTTTTAAGTGTTAGCCAACCAGCTGCTAGGATATTTGATTTCTTAACATATTGTGGGACTACGCATTGTTTCCAATTTTAATTTGAAAAAGTTACCAGACGATTTCGCCATTGCTTTCTTTATCCTGCAAATTGATACTCTTCTTCATACTTCCGTTGTCGCGCGAGAGTGCGGCTATGACTTGGTGCATGTGTTACTCCATTACCTCTTCAAGGTTTTTAGGTAGCGCGAACACTGTTTAACAAGTAATGGTACTTACCTGTAAAATAGTTAGCCAAGGTGGAAGGTTCGCCAACCGGCCTTTTGGCGAGGATTGGTCATAGCATTAGCTCTAATTAGCTGACTTCGCGATCTATAAAGCGGTTTTTTTTAATCTATAAAGCGGTTCTAAAGATCTATAAAGCGGTTTTTTATCTATGAAGCGGTTCTTAGGATCTGTGAAGCGGCTCTTCTGTACGGCTTGAGCTTGTTCAATCGCTTGATGATCGCCTGGTATTCCAAATCAAGGGAAGCTGATTCTGTATGCTCCAACTACTTTTTACTTGTTACTTTTTTTAATCTTATTTACCCTGTTTGATGTTTTACTTGGGGTAGTTTAAATATTAAGCCCACTGGCAATCATGAACCCTTTGACTGTGAGACTACCAAGATAGCTATACTTGCTGTCAACTACTCCTTTTTTACTTTTGTGTAAAATACTTCAAATCATAACGATGTGTGTGCACAGCTTTTCGTTGCATCAGAAAATTGCTTGCCTTACACATAAAAGTACCCTTTAAGAAAAAGGTACAAACCTAAATTAGAGTTTCTGCTTAAATGGCAGCTGCAGAAAATTGGTTCCTTGTGCGTGACAAAATCGATTTCGTTGCTGTAGGCGGTAGCCCAATAAATTTTGAAGCGTTGCTAGAAGGAAAGAGAAATACATAAAAATCACAAACGATTTCGTTGAAATATCCAGAAAAGCAAGCTACTCGTCAGGACTTTGAATTAACTCCACTTTTCCATCATATGACGTTTATACAAATTATATTCCCGAGCATCGAATCTTGAAGCATCGATATGAGAAGAGACACAAGCACGAGAAGTAAGTTAGATGAACAATTGCACAAGAGCATGTCGAAACGTGTTCTTAATAAAGTGCTCAAATTTGTTTACAAAAGCAGCGATCGGCACTTCTCTATACGTACCGATAGACAAAATCGCATATAAGATATTTTATAGACTGCAATGAATGGATTTCCTTCAGATTGTGCAACATCAAATAGGCAGTTCTAGAAACAAATGTGAACTGAAGAAAACGTGGCGATTTCTTAAAGAAAGCATTTTACTTCACAACAGCTCAAACTCTTGCCATAAAGCACAACCTCGTCAAGTGACAACATTTGGGTGCCTGTTTAAATCAGGTTGTACCTGCTTTAATTACTCCTGTAGATCAGATTCCTGGTAAGGATGGGAAGACGAATGAGGTGCATTTCGTATCGGAGGAACATTGTCAATTTTTTCCATCAGACAGATCACATGAAAATTATGTCTGTTCTAGACCAAGTGGTTTTCATCTCTGCTGTTTAACTGTAAGTTGAGATGACACGTTGCTCTGACTCAAGGGTAAGCAAAGTGCGGTATGGCGCGGTCTATTCTTGCGGGCGTCGCCTGTATTTACATTTGAAGCAAACTGTAAGATAATTCTATGTAGAAAAAAACATTTTGTCAAATTTACATTCAATGTGGTAACGTGTTTATAATAAACAATAACGTTCCACGATACGCTATGCAGTTGCTGACGCAATCACAATCATGCCACGTCATACCAAGAGTACCTACAGATCAAAATGAAATGTGGCTCTCGAAGGCCATTTTCGTAGGTATATGCCCCCCCCCCCCCCTATGAATACCTTTATTTACCACTTTTCTTGCTACATGCGTTTCTGTACTTTCTCTCTGTGTTTGTACCGAACTTAAGACAGGATCACAACCAGGCCTTGATTTTGCAAGTCAAACGTTAAGCTGCTAAGGCATTACGGTGTCAAAGCTTGCGATGTCAAATGCTTTCAGCTAGGATAGAGACAGGTACTTGGAAACTAGAGGACCCTTCTGTGATGGGTCACTAAGGCGAAGACCCCAAACTACGTGGCCAAAAAGTTTAACAAAGGGCAATCGATAAAGAACTAACACTGGAATCCCCAAAATACAAATAAAAGAGCAAAGATTAATTCGTGCAATTTGAGTTAAAGTTAATTGGGGTAGGTACTTTTCACATTATGTTGATGAATATAAAAGGGTTTCTACTCTGTGGATGGCTTTACTGAACCCCTTCTTCAAAATGAGGCAGTAAGTCTTTACTTTTGCTTCATTGGAAAATATGCAGTTAAATCCTGTCTCTGGTGTACCTTAATTCCAAAATTACAAGATGCAAGTCTACATGGTAAAAATGAGTACAAGGAGTTGAATAGATGGAATATTCTAACTCCGGACAGTCCGTACAAAAACCTTGATGCTCAACCACCCATACCCATCGCATACAACGATCATCCATTCCTATGAAGTTACAGTGGTACCTAATTTTCCGTAGGATTTAAAGCAAGGGAGGACGTAACGAAGGAGAAGTGGTGCACATGTAGCTTGTAAACTCTTAAGGGGGACATTTGAGTCCACTTTCAACCGTACGTCATGATTCCACCTCTTTCAGTCAGTGTCTATGGAGTTATTCTCCATGCGTCAGGCTTAAGAATGGGGTTACCGCGTGCATAACAATGAATTCAGTAAATTTTATCCTTAAACGGCTCAAACTTTGATGAATAATGACTGTTCAGTAAGAAATAAGAAAGGAAAAAGGAACCGTCTATTCTCCCTTTGGTCATTCCTCCTATGTTTCAGTGGACAAAATCATACATCGCATCCTCGGTCAAAAATATGTTTGTCTATTTTTACTGTTTGCTTTGCATAGCACTATTGATTATTTTGCTTGGGATATCACTGTCTTTGCCACACCGATCTTTTATTTCGAAACAATGGATGCGTGTCTTGTTTGATGAAGCTGTTGGTATCTGAAATGACGTAACTAATAACAAGTTCGGTTGAAGATACGAAACATAAATACGAATGTGAGTTTATGTTGTGGCCGATACAAGGATTTTAGGAAAAATTTTGTTCATAGTTAAAAAAGGAAAAATCAAAGATTGATTGACATCGATGTTCCCTTTATAGCTAACTTGATGGGCTATTGAGAAGGCGTGTCTTTCGGTACCGTACGTGTAGTTTATTGAATAGCGATACCATAACTTAGCCTTTCCTGCCATGTTGAGATGGTAGTCGTTGAGGAAAGTCTTGTGTGTATCGTTTGTACACAACCAAATTTCTACAGGTACTTAGGGAGTTAAAAAGCGAGACTGAAGAAACTAATTAGTTTTGGTTTGATTACAATACTTGTACTACTGATAAAAAATATCATGGCAAGTCACGTGAATGGAAACATTTTTAAGAATATGGAAGCTTGTATTTGTGTAGTTATGAATGGCACTGGACAAAGCTATAGAATTCATACTGAAGTCCATTATTTGCATGTTCCATTGTAGCGATATCACGGAATTTCTAACCTCACCTTTGAAGCTAGTGAGAGAACTATGGGCTGTTTCATACATTTGATCATTGTTTCCACCTTTCAATAAACTCTCGTAGTTTCAACCTATCAACAATTTTATTTCAAAGAAATGAAGCGTGCATGGTCTCTCTCATTCAGTTGCTTTGTGTACCTATTGTATTGTAGTTCAGTTAAGGCAAACCAGACAAAGGCTGTAAGTCGAGTATTGATTCGGTAAAATTCGTAAAAGGTTCCTGTAAGACAGAAAAATAGCCTAGCTTTGAATACACTTAGAATAATAGTTTAAAAGTTAAAATCCTATCTTGTAATCCCCACTGAGTCCAATTTTCATCCGCGTAGAGCAGATTTGGAGCTGTTTCGGATTCAGCTTACCCGTCCCTTACAAGATGCCATACTAGTAAATACGACCTAAGGAGGTACAGCCAAACTGGCCTGTGTATCATATAAAACTCATTAATAATTCTTGTGCATCAATAGAGATCTCGACATGGAGATGTAGAAAGATGTCGTAAACGAAGCTAAAGCAGTCTTCGTACTGTTCATAATGAGCGACGACGTATTACTGGTTGCTAGGCAAAAGCAACATCTTTACAAAAATGCGCAATTCAGTAATAAGCAGGACTATTTTGCCATCGGGAATCTTTGCCCCTGCCAGGTCAGTAGTCGTAGGAACTCGAACACCCAGAAATCGCCCTTGCAATTAATCGGATTCGATCTATCCCTTTGAGCTGCAGAAAGCTTACATTTGTCGAAATATTCAACTCTCACAGCTTCACGCCAGGCTTAAAAACAGGGAACAAACAGCAACGTTGCATTGGACATGCAGCCTCGTGTTGTTCCGAGGAGTTCAAATTTATAAAGGAACGCAGTAGGCACACCTGCAGTACTCACATTTCTGAGGCCTTAGCCATGCCAACAACAGGTATTGTACTTTAGCCGATGATCCTTATGACTATGTATATGTTTGGTAAAAAAAATATAATGACAGAAGCATGGATTGACACACAAAACTCCTCTTGCGGAGGTCAAATCGTGGACAAAATCGGCATTGAACATGGCAGGGACTCTCTTTACAGCATTTCCATAGTAGATGTCCCTAAAGATCAGATAAAATCTTGGGATGTCTGAAAAGGGGAAAGGGTAGTGTTTATATTAACTGCGGCCCTGGCTGCACCACTATTTAATATCATTTACGCAATAGTAAGCTTTAAACCCAACATGTAATGCGCGTTTCAAGTTTGAAGGAGGTCCGGGCAAAAGTACTAATTCTTTTAACTTAAAAACTTTGTCTCGTTCTTGGGAGAATCATCATGAAATGTCCCACAGTTCAGAGATTTCTACCAATAACAATATAGGTATTAGACCCTAATGCAGATATCACTTTAGACGACCTTCAAAGTCCATCGGGTGGATTTCATCCCCTTTTCATAATATATAACGTGGACTATCTCTTCAGAAATAGCTGAAACATACGAGTGGCTTTCGCATATTCAACAATTGCCTGCATAGTTCACTTAGGAGATCGTTTAATGCGAAATAAATTTGAATAAAGTACTCGTACTTTGACGCTAAAATAGAATTGATGAGAGCATCTATCATCGTCATTCAGGGATTTACCGCTAATGAACAGTTCTCATAAGATGTTTGGTTAGTATCCAAACAATTACTACACTCGCTGACGTAATTCTTTCAACGAGGATAGTTACAGCCCTGACCATTCATAAGGAAGAAAAGTTAAAATTACTTTAAGCTGTAGCTTTTGGTATGGTTACCAGATATGAGATACAGCAAATGTATCTAGATGGTAAAGATCTTAGAGATCGATGTGGAGATTATGAGCTCGGAGCTGGTTTGGGTACTGATTTTGAACATCCATGCAAAACTTTTATGGCGTATGTATATATATATATATTCGCATGAAAAATATCTGGCTGTTAAATTGATAGATGGTAAATATTGGTTATTAAATATTCATACAGCAAGCACATAGTCCTTTGATGTCCACATGGTAAGTATCAAGTCTCTAGAGGTCTACTTTTAAATATCCAGATCGTCAATTTCAGGTTCTTGAATATCCAGACGATGAATACCTGGTTGTAGCATATCCGGGTGATAGCTAGCTGGTTGTTAAATTGCCGAAGGCCAAATATCTGGCTGTTGAATATCCGGTCGATAAGTATCTGGTTGCTCAATATCAAGTTGATAAGTATATGGTTGCTCAATATTCGGCTGGCAAATATCTGGTTGTCGAATATCCGGTTGATAAGTATATGGTTGCTCAATATTCGGCTGGCAAATATCTGGTTATCGAATATCTGGTTGGTAGTTAGCTGGTTATTGAATCCCCGAAGGGCGAGTTTCTGGTTGTTGAATATCTGGTTGATAAGTATATGGTTACTGAATATCAGGTTGGTAGATATCAGGTAGTCGAATGTGCGGTTGGTAGTTATCTAGTTGTTGAGTCAGACAGAGGGGCAGGAAGAAATTGCAAAGGATAACAAACAGATCGATGATTGTCAGATAATCTATTGAAAACCAATCTGGGGCAAGGTAGTATAATGCGACATTGAACTGAATATGACAATTTTTGAAAGACAAGGCAAAGTCAAGAACAAAAGTATGGTGAGGACTGCAATAGAAGTGAAGTGTATAAGTACTTTGACCAAAATTTAGTTGATGATGATAACATAGGTTAATGGATTTTGATACCCATGGTCATTAAACTGATGATGTTTCGCCTACCACTGAGGATAAAGATGGTAGTCATCGACATATTTATGGTATGATGATAATGATAATTATAGCAGTAATGAAAGTAAAACGAGGCTACAAGAGAGCCTGTGTGTCATAACTGATCAGTACTTTGCTTAGTGTAGCCTGGCTGCAAGCTACCGTAGCTTGAATATGACATCGGCCGTTGGGTAGAAGCTACACTTTACAATGAACAAATCAAAGTGAAGATTAAGAAACCGAAAGATCATTATCAGGATCCCGTCCCTTCATTGGCGATAACTATCAGAAACCCCTGTTTTGGGAAATACAAATAATCTATTATGTGGCCAAAGATGTTTACATGGTTCAAAAACCACGTGTTTTAAACTTGATTGTAGCGGCATGTTTGGCATATCCATGTTTAAAGTAAGCTGCAAACGTAGCTTGGTAGCTGGCTACCATTTAGCGTCGTATGTGCCATGTACCATTTTCCAAGTGCCATAATGTCAAATGCCAAGTTGCATACACAAGCACGACTCAATAGCCATCCCAGAAATGCATATAAATTTCTAGGTTGCTTTACGCAGCGTTGTAAGTGTAAAAAAAGTATTATCATCATACCTAAAATGCAAAAATGTAAATAAACTGAGAATGGGTGCAGCAACTCTTTTGATTAAATGCTACGTATGCTATTCCTAGTGACGTACACCTGCCATGGATAGACTAACATATGGCGAGAGTATAATTGATTAAGCTGTCCTACGGTTTTAAAGTATTACCGTCATGATATCAGACTTCAACCTTCTTTTCCACCTTTCATTTCCAGCCCTAAACCTGATAACGTTTAAAACTATTGTAACCCTGTTGAAAAGAAATATTGGTCTATAAACGAGTGTCGAGTCCGATCTGAGCTTGCATTTTTTTCAAGTTAAAGTAAATATATACTGCCTTGGAATTTTGATCCTCTATTTTAAGTATCAGTCGCTTCTACCACACTGGATTCAAAGGGAATTAGTTCTCCACGCTGAATTCAATAAGCACTAATACCCAGTTTGTGATCAAAATTAATCAAAATTATCTATCAATCCAGCAACATAAATCAACGCTTAACGCTCTCGTCTTTTGTAATTTTGATGAAAGACAGAGGAAAATTTTACCGTTTATAATTTAGATTTCGACGGTAACGCCAACGGTATCTCTTAAGTTGTTTAAAAGCCTTAGGAATATCACCGGTTCTCAAACGTCAAGCTACAAACACTACAAACATCGGGCATTCCGAGCTAAAACAATACTTCGTTTTGTGGAGTTCGCAACGGTAGGTATTTGTGAACAGTTTGCAAGAGATTTTCTAGTGATGTGCTGTTATGATATAAGTGACCTTCGTATTTCTAAATTTCTTATGTCTTTGTCATGAGAAAAGCTGCAAAAATGCTGTGTGCTCGATGTTCGAGGTTTCCAGAGATATGCGGTATGTTTATTGAGGTAAGGAAACCTGTCTTGAAAGACTGTTGGATGAACACTAACACAGCTATATTTCTCTCTCATGGTGAATCAATGCTCTGCGGTTTCTTAGGAAATCCTACTTGACCTGCAGATTGTAAATAAGCAAGGAGAAGTACTTTTTTCTAACAAATATCTACTTTTATGAGTTTGGGTCTTAAGGAAATCGAAAAACTCAATCCTTGAAGGGCTTCAGAGGTGAAAATCCTTGACAATTGTAAGGAAAAGCTGACAGTTATATTGGTAGTGAAAAGCACAATACACAGCTAGAGAGATTTTGATGAATGGTGAATTTCTAAGACTATTATAAGTCCTACGCTAACATTAAAAATGCCTCTAGCGAAGTTAGCAAAACGCCGTTTACAGCAACGTACGTCCAACTCATGATACTTCGCCACTTTTTATCTTTGACTTAATTCTGACCCCTGAGGATATAATAGCTCACCTCCGCTACGAGTGAGCAGGCAATCTTACCACTAGTTGAGGAATCACGCAACGACGCAGCACCCATGGAATTTATCAAGTCAACTAGCAAACAGCATGCACAGTAAAAGAGGCAGAAGCAAGTAGAAAAGGGTGACTTTATAACAAATAGTACTAACCAAAGACACAGCTTGTATGCTCTGTGGGAACGACCTGCCACGAATCATCAAGTGAAAGAAATAGCCATGAGGAGAAAAGTATTCCAGATTTTTAAGAATATGACAATGTCAGCGTTGTCTCTAGTGTGGTCTAGTTCCTCTGTATACTTATCCTTCAAGGGGTGGGAATTTATTCAGTTTGAAATCATTGCATGCAGCCATGCTTAATTTGATTGCAAAAGATATATTTGACTACCCTATAAGAATTATTGCCGCTATGAAAAGGAAATGATTGTGTCAAGGGAAAGAAGAAGATAGGTTTTGTACCTTCTTCAGGTGCCATGATATAATCTCACCCACCCTCAGTGTGGACAGCTCATTAAGAGACCAGGAGCGGCTCTATGAACGGTAATGTTATTCATTTCAAAACTTCCTTCTATAAAGAAGATGTAAGTCGTGGGCAAAGAATTGGTTTTTTAAAGATAGTTGATAATAATAAAGAAAATCCTATAGGAAATGCTTAAACTGTAAAACAAAGAGGGGTAGAAGAGCAAGAACTGGTTCAGAGACCAGGACGGATGTAAGGTGAAGGCATCAAGGAGTGCACATGAAAGTAACTTTTATACTCATGTGTAATTGTAGACGTTGTTGGAAAATGACTTGGTGGTACAGTGGCTCTCCAACAAAATATCTGATTTTAGGTAATGAGGATTACACGTGATTGGCATTTGATACCCCTACCTTGTTGTATGTTTACCCATTGTTCGTATCTCACCATTACTACTCCATTTACTGTTCTCATTACTTCAACCCAGCAGCATGAGTTTGCGTCTTACATTCCTTGTCCATATAGTCAGTCACGTAAAATACCACTACTATATTCCTAGAAGCCCCTGTCGTCAATTTGTTTCTGAAGAAACCATTGTGTAATCGCTGCATTGATATTTGTTCCTTTCGCAAAGCTGTAGCAAACATTCCACTGCTGTACATATTAAAGATCTAGTGTGACACCTTCGTTTTTATCTTTGAAGGTAAAGCCTTGTGTACACGATGCAACATGTTGAGACAAATCAGTCAGGGGACGATGCATTTATGAGGGTCATAAGAGAGGGAGGAAGGGCAGTTAAGAAAGAATTTGCAATATTTCATAGACGTTTTATGACGGGAATGGGTGAATTACCTGAGTTTCAGTCGTCCCACCTCTCTCTAACTTGCACAAAAAATTGGTTGTCTTAAATGAAAATACAGTTGTGAAGCCCAGTTGTACAACAAGAAGGGGTCCTTAGAATAAGTTGTGTCCAACCTGGTGATAAAACATGTTGCACCGTGTATATGGGGTTTACCCAATAATGGCTAGTAAAGTGTTAATCATATAGTGAACTGACCAAAAATCTAGACTGATCGTCCACACATCACTCAAGGAATCCATAAGGACGTTTATCATGTCAAGATTCGTAAACCATCTGGCATTTGTAAGCGCCACCAAACAGGCAACCGCAAAGCCATCACTGCATAACCCGAGGTGGTTCGGGTGCTTTGATGGTTAGTGGTTCTTATGAGGGGCAGACAACCTATGGGGGATCTTACGCGGGTTAAGCAGACTGAGGGGGCTGAACTAAATTGTGAAACTGTTATGAAGACACTTCCCCTCTAGCTTCGTCAACTTGCTAAAGGCAAATAGGGTTTAAAATGGCTACTGCAGATCTTGTAATTTTGCATAATTTTGATCAGATCTGCGTAACACTGCAATACTGCACTGGCGCCATGCTAAGTAAAACCATTTTAGCACACAATAGGAGAAAAGGAGCAAACAAAGATCATGAGCATGATTAACTAAAATTTGCAACAAGTATCTAGGATAGTCTAGTTATTCAATATGAAAAGATCTTAAAGGAATCAAGAAATGTCTTGAAAACTGTTGAATGTACACCCTGTGACAAAGTGACAGATTCCTTAAGACTGATAGAGTAAATGCTATTTTTTTGTATGCTCTCACCTTTCATGTTATTTTTCTTCCTATTCATCTTAATAAACCTGTTTGTAGAGAAGATTCTTTTCAAGTAGTACCCACAAAATAAACTGTGTTGCAATCCATATCATTTGGCGCGGTTTGCAGACATTCTTTGACTGCCGTACTTTCAATTTATGTCTTTGAGCCTACTGCTATTGCGAACACCGAAAGAACTCAAAGTGCGTGAAAGATAAAATGATGAAGTTTCAAACGCACAATTTAAAAGACATTGTGTTAGATTCAAGTTCTCAACCCAGTGCCGTAATGAAGGTGATCGAAAAATGACGGACGTCGGATACGGACATCGGAAATCGGACGTCGGATAAAATGGAAACAACGCTTAAGAGACATTTATGCAAGACTGAGGGGATTAGTCACTGTTATTACAAATAAGTAAAAGAGAAGAATTTGCATGAGCCAGGAGCTGAAGTTATCTTCGACATTGATATACAGGTCTGGAATATCTATAGTTTCCTACTTCCTGTAAAACTGGTTTCGAAAGTTAATACTAATGAGTGTTTTGTTGCCCTTGCAAAAATATTTCGCGGTATTTTTACAACTACTATACATCCTTTATATAAAGTGACCCTCAAATAAAAGCTGCAAGTAACTAAGTAATGTTGAATTGTAAAATACAAATAAAATTTTATAAACTTAAAAAATACATGTAGAAAATACAACTTCAATATAAGATTTTGTTTACAACAAATATACATATACATACATACATGTATACATACATAGGTACATACATACATAAATACGCACTCAATCTGTAGACAGAACTGTTTCGCTCTTTGCGGGCTCATCAGTTGTCAACAAAGCGTTGAGGCAGAATTCTAGCTATGTAGCTATCAAATCTGCTACAAGGCAGTTTAAAATTTTAAAATGACGATAATATCATAGTGCTCAAGCGTGCATACATACGTACGTGCATACACACATACATACGTACATATGTTCCTTGCATCTATTAAAGGTTTTTTGTCAATGTTGCTCCTCAATAAATACGTCACATCGAAGCTCCTTATTTTAATAAACGATGGGGCTTAAGGAGGGAATTTTTATACTGTGATAATTTTGAAATTAGTTTAGCCGATTCACTGAATAGATGGCTAGGGGAAAGGGAAACCCGAGAGACCTGATAGGAATTACTCTAATTTGATAAGTGGGTCCGTGTTTTGGGGTTGGGTCAGGGGAAAAAATACTTGATGTCTTAAGTAGCATGGCATCCTTGTTTGCGCTAAAGCCACTATTCTATGATAAATATAGGGGACTACAAATCTGTAAAGAATGATCTATTATCGATATGGATCGGGCACATTGGCAAGTAACACCTATGACATCTTTGGCTAAAAATTTATTTGTTCAACCATAAAGCTTTTCTTTACCTTGTGTACTACTTGCATTTTTGCCTTACGACAAGTGGCCCATTGCCAAATGCAAGGTATGTAGTTTGCTTGAAGCGATCGTAATGTTTTGCGCACAGATCGCCTTGAAGAAACAATAATACACGGCCGCTTGCTTTTCTTAGCGTCATACTGATATACATTTAGATTGCCATGTTCTCTGATTACGCATCCTAAAAGACGATGTTTGAATACAAAAAGTGCGTCAAGGGTTTACTGTTGGCAATTAATTAGAAGGATAAAAGGAATCTATTTTTACTTTGTTCTCTCGTAGACAGACACTCAAAATGTAGACAAAGCATCTGTTTAAGGGACCTCTATCTATGGAAGTTATTACGCGAACCTGCTGTGATGTAATAGATGTGTTTGTATTCATGTGGTTATAACAATGCAGAAATGAAAACATAAGATTGCTGTTTCCCGCTATGACCTTGCAAAGAAACTGCCAGCATTATCTTTCTTCAGGCAAGAAACAAAGAAGAAAATGTATGGTATCTGTGGGCGTCTGCCACATTTCAATAAATCTATATGATGCTCAATTTACAGCAAACATTGTGTCTCATATTCTAGCAACGGTCAAGCACTATGAAATGAGTTCTCAGTAAGCTTCGAGAGCGATCATCGCATGATACCCGTTCTGAGTACAAATTCGAGAAACAACGAGAAACAAAGAATACTTGTGAACTGAAAGCAAGTGTTGTTAAAGAGATAACAAATTTGAAACTGAGGCTGCGGTGTCTTGTTAAGCTTTTGTTAGAGAGAGACTCACCCTCTTCAAACGAGTGTGCATTCTTCTTCCCACTTTCTGTTCCATTTTCAAATTTCACCTTGTAGCTTCGATTCATAGACGAAAGGGATCCCTCTTAACCCTGTAATCTTACTAGATTTATGTCAAGATTGGGAGATCACTCCGTTGAGTTTGCAGGGGTCCTGCGGAAAAAATCTCACACCATATGCTTTAAAAAGGTACCACGTGCAATATTTGTTTTCAAAATTGGCAGACCTAAATTGGTTTTGGATCCCATAAAGGGGCATGACTAGATGCACCCTTAACTAACCAGTAATCCCATCTAACTTTGAGATAAAAGATGTAATAATACTGAACGATAAGGCCACTTTTCCAATGTGGAAACGTATAGTAGAAATTGCCGAACCAAACTCATAAATCAAGGATATAATTTATTCCTGAATTTCCAGTTGACCTTTCCATCAGTTTACAGTGCTCACCATTCCGTTGAAAAATTTTACAGAGGTCCTGTCCATACACGGTATGGGATAGGGGAATTTGCGCTGGCTAGTCTTCACTGAATGTCATTATGTTGCTAACACTGTACTGGATGTACTTTGAAACTCAATAGCGAAGAAATTTTGGGGTCAAATAGGTCATCGTGATCCGCTCCACGAACGACCTGCCAACTTTGCAACTTACTCTCAAGTTATCGACAATGCAAAACGACAAGTTGAATATACTACAAAATATATATGTAGCTTTCAGGCAACAGCTTGAATTTAATTGATACATTGAAAACAATTTAACGTGAAGCAAGTATCCGTACCAGGCAGACCTTGTTCTCTTCCTTTATTCCGCTATGTTTGTGCCTGGGAAACAGTTAAGCCCCTCTCTGGTATTTGGGTCCTCATCAGGATCTTGCACGTCTATTTCGCCCCTTCCCTATTTCTTTATCCTGGGAATATCAACTTCAAGCCTGGATGTTGGTCCTTTCAGTCGGGTACAAGTTTAAACCATCTAATACTTCAGGACATCGCCTCTTACTGAATTGAAGCTATTTTGACAATTGTTCTTATCTCTTTATTTGTCATTCTATCAGCTCTCATTTAATCCACCACCCTCATCTCAGCTCCATGCAGCTTTTGTTGATTTGCATTGCATACGAGTGATAGTTATGCTACCTTGATAATGTTGGAGACAGTCAACACTCGACAATTCAGTCGAATAACGTTGGCATGGTCAAAGTGCCGACTGAGTTCCGCGTACATACAATATCACCAAACCTTGAAAGGTTTCAACTTTTACGATAGTAGTTTCGTTTTTCGAGTACCACGCCGCTCGTCACGTGGAACTTTGCACCTGTTACGTAGTGCTTTAGTGAGGAGGAACCCCAAGGGGAATGTTGGTCACCAACCTCTCAGTGCCTTTAACATCCCTAATGGCAAAGACAACCACAGCGCACGGCTTCGATTGAATAAATTCAGTGATATTTAAGAAATTCACTTAACTACCTACCTGCCGAGGCTTTGGATGGAGATAGATATAGTATTCGTACAAAGGCAGAAATATCTTTAATTTGTGAGGAAGGATCTCTACATTGCTTAAAATCTGTAAAGTTTCTCAAAGGCTATCAACGCCAAGGATTATCTGGAAGAACCAACATTCTGCGTATTACACTTCAGCCTCTGCTTGTAAGGAGATTGGTTTCGAACGGAAGGCAGTTTTGGTGATGATTACCTAGAAACGTTAATCGTATTTGGCATCAGATTTTGTTTTACACCGAAATATTTGCTAGCGATTACTAGTGTGTGAATTATAAATAGGGGTAACAGCAGGATGCTGCCACTGAAACGTGTGCTATTTATCTGAAAATAGCTTGTATTGTTACATGGTGCTTTCACTTACTGTATGAATATATCAAATACAGAGAGAGCCCTCTGAACACGAACGATAGAGGTTGCATCCATTGCTGGAAAGTCATGGTTGTTTCAAAGCTATCATAGGGGTAGGGCTATTATCTACAATTCGCGCAAAATGCCACTTGCCAACCCAAAAATAGTTTTTCTGTACAACTGGCTTCAATTCAAGCCTTTCTTGATGCTATGGAATATCTTTGAGCATCGATTGACTTCCGATTCAAGTTTGCACCAGAAAGTTGGCAAGTTGGAATAGCTCAAGCTTTGCTTGACTTAGTAATTTTTGCAAGTCCGGTGCAAAATCTGTTTACATATCACGTTCTTGATTTTACAATGAAATCAATCTTGTAACTGTACGCAGAGGGAAAGTGTCGACCACACAGCACAATCAATCACAGAGGTGTGGAAGAGGTTCTGCACCACGGTTATATTTTTAATGGAACAGGGCCAAGGGGCATAAACGCTTGCCATCACGTTACATACGGTATAAATGCTTCTATTGTAGCTGTTACTCAAATAAATCTCATTCTTAACATGTGAAGAAACTGACTAAGTATAACGTCTGTCACTCTTTCATTGAGGTCCTAACCTTTTAGAATTCTGTGATGACTCTAGTGCTGTGCATGGGGAGGGAATCCAACAAAACCTGTTAATGCAAATAAAAACAAAGGATTTATCTTTTTACTGTATTCCTTGCTGATTCAGAAAGGACGTTACTAATTATCCGATTACACGTACAATACATGATACACATATTTGAGTCTATGTTCATATGCTGCGCATGATTTGTAAGTCATTTGACAGGAAGCTGTGCGGAAATGAAGGAATAGTGGAAGTTGGTATTGCCACTACATCGTTCCGTCACAATCTCTTATCAAACCTCATGCTAAAATGCAGAGAAGCAGCCCGAAAGAAAACATAATCTTCCACAGAAGCAAGCAATTTAGGCGATCTACACATCCAACTTGGTAAGGTATAATAAGCGGACTTCTGAGGCTTGAAGCAATGTTTGCAATGGATTGATGACGTCATCTTATCTCAATGTATAGTAAGTCTCAGTATTCATTTTCTAAGAAAAGGTCTCTCCCGTGTGTTTTGGCATGGGATCCTCTACTGCATGGTTCAACAGTAAGTGTTGATCACTGATCTCTAAAAAAACACTGGATAGAGCATCTTCCGCCTGAAAGTGACGTCAGACGTTGGACGCCATTTCAGTCCCCATCACACAAAGCTTTTAAACAATGTTATGCAACATGGCTGACTTTCCCGCGCTATTTTAACTAAAGGGGGACAGTACTCCTGACTACACTTTTTCGTCGTTGGAAACAGTGGGAAGCTCGATCCAGTCCTTTTTAGAGATCAGTGGTGTTGATGCTTTGCATGCATATTTTACAAACCAAGGTTTAAGTGAAGTGTGGTAAAGAAAACTTTCTAAAAAACGTAGCTGTCAGTTTGCACGGTTACCTACAGAATTACAGGCCCTGGGGTACTAAACGACACTTATTCAGTTAGTGAATTTAGCTCTTTTCTAGAAACTTTTAAGAGAGGATGCTGTGACATTGGTGATTTTGTAAGTCTTAGGTTCTCCATCGCATTAAGCACTCTGCCTGCCCAGCTAATAGCAACAATCTCTGAAATGTCAACATTTACATGTATGAAGCGACACCAGTTATACAAACAATAACTGAGTTTTCTTTTTTAATCGTAAACATACTGCGGTATAACTGGCAAATCTCACTTCGGTGTCTCGTTTTGTCTTTTAAGGATGGCATCAAAAGCCTTTAACTGTAAACCTTATATCTGATAATAAATCAGTACCGAATGCCACGATCGCAGAGAAATGGCATCCTCAGGTTGTGGTACAAATACCTTAACGTGACACTTGTGATTACGAGATGGATGAGTGCGTTTGATCGTGCTTAAGATATGCCTTAAAAATGTATTCAATGGTCTTTAAATTCATTCTCCCAGCTTTTCGTAATTTTTACCTTGATTGTCACGGTTGGGAATGCATGTCGTAAACACGGGTCGAGTACCTGTCCCCTTCACGCCATTGCGTGAAAAGTACCACAGGCACCTATCAACCTTATGATTCTTTAGGGCCACGTTTTTAAAGAGTGTCGGGTGATCGATTCATGAAAAGATACAAACAAAAATTTAGATTTTTACGATTAGAGTCTTCTTTGCTCATTTAGTATTTGATGACACATATTGTAGAATGAACATGTTGTCCGAAGCCTTCTTTCAGTTGACAGATCATAAAGACGGTTCTCAAGAACTAGTGTGCACTGACATTACAGAAAGCTTCGTCAGTTTAACATATTGAGAAAGGTGAAGATTTAACGTCACCTAAGATGGGCTGTATCTCTCCAATCTGAAAGCTAAGTCTCAAGACCTTAATACGTCTATCAAGTACAACATTTTTATTCCCTTGGGGGCTGAATTATCGAGCAACAAATATATGCATTATTTGATCCCGTACATAACTGCATATTTATGCCCCGGCCTATCTGAAATAGGGTATTATGACATCTCATAGCAGCCTCTAAAAGATCCATTGCTCATATATACGCTAATAATTTGATAAACACTTCTAAATAAGGCATAAGATTGTTGTTCAGTCTATGATCTTTCAAAAACGGGCTTTGCTTTTGAGTAATTAGATCAGTTCTAGAACAGGACTGACCAAGAGTAAAACAGAGTTTACTTAGAAAATATTGTACTTCAGAGCTTTTATCAAGGCCACAGAATACAGAAAAAGATACAGAAAAAAGAACTGTGCAATTGGAGCTGTCCCTTCATCACATCAATACTTTAGTGCCTTTGTCCTTATCCAAAACATGTAGGTGAGTATTAGCGGGGTATCATAAAGACACGGGTTTCAAAAATGATTCTCAATAGATGCAATGAAACTTTACATTGCTGCAAAATCTAAATATGCCAAATGGCACAATAGTTCTCAGGAAGGATTCTCGTTCTTCTCCGGGCGATAATCCAAGGATCTGCACTCCTACACTTGTCATATGCAATGAGGCTGGGATTAATATTTTCTTAAAAATTGCTGCTGTTACCCCCTGACAAAGCTTTTAATGCATTGGGGTTTGTTGTGAATCTGGTTGACAACCATAGGGCAAACAGTTTAACTTTTAATGAGGTTGAAAACAGGAGCAGCCTAAATGCACGACAGGTCATTGAGTGGCAATTTACACTCAAAATTATGCTGTAAAAACTCCTGAGACAAACACAAGCAAGCACACAAATACAATGTGCAGTCTCATCGTGATATTATTCTTCGTATATTAGGATTAAGGTCGCAGTAGTACACAACCACATATACGTACATTCCCATCTAAGAAACGTGATTTATCGAAAAGCAACAAAAGACATCAACGTTCATCCTTCACCGTGTACAACTTCAGCAGCAAACGGGTAATCTTCAGCTTCTGCGAGAATGCGAGTTCGCCGTGCATGCGTTATTCGACCTATTTCTTGGATGACCACGCTGGTGTCACCACTTGATATCCGCAAGGCCTCCTTATTTACGTAGATAAAAGAAAAAGATAGTTCAAATGAGCTTGATATTGGAGAAAAAAATCAGGAGCAAAGAACATATTCAAAATCGGTAGAGTTTAAGCCCTACAGACTCAAACTCACGAATTAAACGTTTGCCGTTTGAGGTGGGAATACCGGCTGAATACACAGCCATTCTGAAATGAAAGAGTAATAGAACTTTTCTATAAATGGGATGTAGTGCTGTCTGTACAGTCACTTCGCAGAGAACGCACCATTGGAGCTAGTTTTGCATAGGCGAACTCCATGCGCGACTTTAAAAGAGCAAATTTACAGCTCAAATTTCGGATATAAATTGTGGAAGCAAAAGACCATTGTTTACTTGTTCGAAGTCAACAGTTTTGTTTTCATATATTGGGGGTTCAAAAATCTGTATTTAAGGACCCTTTACTGTGTTGTTCATTGGCGTAACAACCAGAAAAATAAAGAGGGTCTGCTACACCAAGATGGTTTAGTACACATATTTTCAACGAAGAAAGTAATAGCAAAACTTAGAAAATAAAGAAAGTCAACATTATTGGTGGGGGACTTGGAAACCTGACCTCCTAGTTATTATGATTGTTTATACTTACAGAAATTATGTAACGACCTCAAAAACTGTTGCCTCAATAGAAGCTCGGTATTAGTACGGTCAAAAACCAATATTACAGATAAACAAAATTCTGTTCATTTCACAATGTTACGCAACTACCTTAATGCACAGTTGTACTGCCTCTTACAGTAGTATTTGCCACGTTGTACGTTACTTTTAGGATCAAAACCTCAGCCAGGAAGAGGTTAGCTTAAAAATGCATACCTCAATTTGACATTAACAATCTTAAAAGCTGCGCACAGAGACAGAGATTTTCAGTCTGCTTGTATGTTGCACATGAAGACTTTAACATATGGGCCGACTATAGTCAGGTCATGGAAAGGAGCAGGAAGAAATGACACGATCAATGATACCATATTTTTGCCTGAAATCAATGAGACACATCGCAACAAAAGTCAAAAGAATTTTCAATGAGGGTCGTAAGAATCTGAGATCTGACATCTATCTTAGTGGTGTTACCAGTCCATTACTGTACAACTGTACTCTCTCATACACACTTCCTGACAACGTTAAAAACTATTATACGCAGAAGAAAAACACCAGTAATGTACCAGTCCTTGTTTACATTTGGAAAATCGCCTACCTAGAGGTACCAAAACTGCCACCATTTGACTTACCATTATCGTCAAGGAACATTGAACATTTCAAAGATCTCGCACCAAATTCGTCACAACATGATGGTTTCTTTTAACTTTAAATCAATTTCACAAAATAGTGATGCTAAAAAACACAATCCTTACACTAAGCACACTCTAGTACGAGTGCTTCTCTGATTCAGAATATACAATAAAGCTCAACACTGTGGGTGTTTTAAGCTATGAGAAGTGGACAACTTCTTCGAAAATATATTATAAACACAGGTCATTCCAGACTATAACACAAAGTATCTTTCCCAAGCCACGACTGGTATTGGACGCACTCCAATACTAAAATTGGCATCCCACTGTTAACTAACGGTGGGCGTCGTTTACTACTCATCATTTAAATTGTGTTCTAGAATCACGTCAGGGTCACCAATAGAGCACTTGGTAAAAAGTGTTTCCAAATACACAGAACGCCCCCTCCCCAACGTCGATACAGCAACAATCTTCTATACATGATGGCAGTTAAAGAATGTAACACAAGCATGGTCTTATAACCTGGAGCTGCTCCTCAAAATCTTTTTAAGATGTCCAAATGCAATTCAAAGTGTTCCGCCACTAGGAGTCGGCCAGACTTTCTACAGTGTTAAAGAATAAAACTGCTTGCGTATTTTAAATATTAATTCATGTCTTTGTCTCAATGGATGTAGCACGAAAACAGGTGCTTAAAAACGAACTCGAACGTTTGTTTGGCTTTTATCTTACACCAGAGCTAAAAGTGCCTTAGATTACCTTGTATTAAAGATAAACAGGAGAGACTTAAAGACAAGATAAGAGATATGACTGATCTAGTAAGGACATTGCTCCTATCGGCTCCACCTTGCTATATGTTCCTTTCAGGTTTTAAAATTCAACGACCAATACCGAGGTCCTTTGTTAATGCAAGAGCTTTCTACAATTCTTTTAACTTCTTCTCTGCTGTTGTATTTAAGCAAGATTTCGCTTTATGTTGTTGCTAATTAGCAGTCGTATAAAAATTGGTTGAAATTTGTTACACATACTACGTGTTGTCATGTGTAGGTATCTGATTGAAACTCTTGCAATCACCAAAATTAGCCGTTGATTTACTATTAGTACACTAAATATTAATTGTGACCTTCAGCGCTTAATGCCTCCCCCTGAATTTACTCGATGTTACCCTCCCATTTCGCCTGGCTTTCTTGCCATTGTGGACGTTTGACCTTCTAAGATCAGCCTACTCATCGTGTTTCTTATGATCCAAATGTATTGGCTAAACTTAAAACGCTACGACAAATATCCGGTCTTGTTGCAGATCTTATCGCCGACTCCAAAATATCAAACATTCTAGTAAAATATCAATAGCACAGTCAATTTCTTTAATAGTGTCGACTGAAGTGCGTGTTCTTAATCTCTGTCAATACCAAAGAGTAACTATTATCTCTGTGGGACACATTCTGAATTAGACTTACTATCAAAATTGATCCAGTTAGTAAAATGTGTGCAAGTTCAAATGACACCCCGCGATTTCACCTGTTCTTCACTACCTTTCTAACACATGGTATCAAAAGATGAATTAAAAGCAGAGGGAAAACACGTTACAGTCACAATGAGCTCTTTCACAGCACGAGGATTTTAAATGTATAGAAGCTTTGTAGCAGCTCATCGGATTGCAAAACACCTGTCAGAGTAGCTGGTATACAAACGTAAGCAAGGTCTTCTATTGTCTAAGCCGTAGGGTGAAGTCATATCAACAATGTCTTCTTGTTACAGTGAATAGCTTTGATAGAGACGAGCAAACAATTCTGATCGGCAACGCGATGCGTCTTCTGTTATAACGGTCAACTTAATAACAGGAGCGCCTTTATTACAAAGTCATAAGTAACCAGGGACGAGTGTTAAGCAGAAGTTTGACTACGTTTTCTGGAGTGAACATCAAGCGTCTTAATTGAGTACCCTCATCCCAGAAATGATGATTGCCACTCATGGTAAAATCTCATGTTAGATGTTAGAATAATGGAAATGCCATGAAAAGACATGTGTCTGTTTCCAATTGCTAATACGTTCGCGGCACAAGGTCGGTTTCTCTTCGTGACCCTTTTACCATGGTTATGTTATTGGTAGCAATTATGTTTCTAATCCTCTGGCGTAAATACTACCGGTAGTGAACTGAGTATCAATACTCTCAAAGAAGTATACATTTTTTCTACCACTTGAAAGCTAACTCTGCTCTGAGCTTGGGTCCAAGACCATGGGTACGGCAAATACCACTTCTCGCCTGCCTTTGCTGGCGACTTCGTGTTACAATGTGAGAGACAGAATAATACTTTCTAGTCGATACGACTCACTCACCTGACATACATCCTCTCCTGAATTTAGCCCCAGAAAATAAAATATTGCTGTTTCTGCTACCGCACGGATAGCGGTATTCGGGTCTCTGTAATTGGAGCATAGGCCAACAAGTAACGGCAGCATGCTAGGGATTTCAATTGCATTTGCTGAAACTTTACACACGTATCGTAAAGTCTCTACAGCCACTTTTCTGACATCGTTGGAAGAATGTACAAGGGCCTGTAATGTAAAATGGCCAAAATTACGTAGCACTGTGGTTTATCGATTTAAAAAAACATGGTTAATGACTACCGACCTGTTTCAAATCTTCTATAGTAAGCTCCAACAGAAAACCCTGCCAAATCAATGTAAATGATCTCATCCTAAATAACTTAATATCAGCAACTGTCTTCTTTCACGAGGAATAAGGCATTGGAAAGAGCTGAGAAATGTACGACTCGAGACAGTCTATATTTACATTTCACATCTCAATCTGTAAATCGTAAAATTTCTTTTGCAAAACCAACGAGTGTAATGTATTTGAAATGCAATCTTTAACACGGTATGATAAACTCATAGAAAGTCAATCCAGGTTGTAAATCAGGTACAGCTCGTTGGCACGGTTTGTCTTACTTTCTGCTAACTGAATGCTGCATGGGTATTGAGGGATATTTATGACATCGGTGTCCCTCAAGGGTAAAATTCCTACAACAGTCTCCTTTTATCATCATGGGATTTCCTTATACCCATAACGTCTGGTATCTAATTATATGCTACTCATAATAAAGTTTCTCAAACATGCCAATTCTATTATATATGGGTTAGTTATGTTAAATCTCTATCACCCTCTGAAAAGCAGATAACTTTCCCGACCCTACCTTACCCATCGAGCATTCGTGACGTATCAAGTCAACAATCACTCAATACTCTCAACGTAAAAACACAGACCATCAATGGATTAGCGCCGCTTTCAAATCATAATGCTCTGTCCATAACAAATAACTCCTAGAAGGATACAGCTAATTTGTATTAGCACCCCTTAACTCACCCAATAGTAATTTATCCCCAAATAGTTGTTCGACAAACCTATAATGACAATCTGCCTTTTTTGGATTGAGCTTGTGATCCATTTATTGATTCAATGTTTGATTTTGATAAAATAAGGGTTGATTGCTGTCTCTGGTCACGACAAGTCTCTCAGGTTATATGTCAAGTGTCATTGATTCAATTATGTGTACTACAAGATGTAAAATATTACATCCCTACACGAACTTGAGTAACAGAAAGAGAAAACCACGTGGGCAACATTCACAAAATATATAGAAATACTATTATGTAGTGCACAATGGTTTTAAAGTTCACTATATGCTCTCCCCCTGGGAGTGACTCTGAGGAACTCTCTATCTCATCCATGTACTTGTTTATAGCTCTGTATCCAATTCCTTTACTTCTTTATAGCTCTGCATCTCATCCATGCATTTGTCGATAGCTCTGTATTCCATTCCTACACTTGTTTATAGCTCTGCATCCCATCCATGTACTTGTTGATAGCTCTGCATCCCATTCCTTTACTTGTGAATAGCTCTGCAGCCCATCCATGTACTTGTTGATAGCTCTGTATTCCATTCCTGTGCTTGTTTACAGCTCTGTACCATATTCATTGTATTTGTTTCTTATAGCAAAGGCGTCTTCATTTCCGTGTGTTAAGAATAAGGGCACGATTGGGCGTAGTCACATGAAAAAGAGAAGGGTCCCTCTTCACTAGAAAGTACCTCGTTCATGGTAAAGAGTAGGTGCTAATCAGAGAAACGCTGCTCAAGTAGAACCTACTTCATTCGGAATTAAAATGTTTAAACGGTCGACCAATTTGTATCACATCGTGGACTAAACAAATCAAAACTATAATTTATTCTCCACAGCGAGATCTTCAAAATCAAGTGACATAAGTTTACATATATATACATATATGCATATATATAAATTTTATAGTCACTTTACGGTAGTTTTTAGTCTTTTACATATTTGTACATATATATATATATATATATATACATATATGTATGTATATATACATAAATGCATAAAGTTTGTTCGTCTCAGAGCACAAAATCTTAGGAATGGAACACGCACTTTCAGCACACCACTTCTCCCCACAACACTCTTCATAACATGGCAGGGTCCTTCCTGCCTCTCACGTTTATGCCTACTACTTCTTCACCAAAGGACTTTAAAGCATGTGCATGATTTTCCATTATTTCTATAATCGAAACTGTTCAGGGTTAATGCTGAATAAACTACGTTATCAGACAAAAACATGGCAGGCCTCCAAAGGACATAAACTTCACCGACTGACATACATGTTTTTTTTTCATAATTTTTCAAAAGTACAAACAATAGAAGCTGTAACAATCCTTGTTGATTTGAATCAAAGCAGTATTTGTACGATTAACAGAAATCAGCTATGGTCAATCTGCTTCCTATTGAACACAAGGCAGTATATCAGTGACCTATTGACATTATTATATGAAGTTATACTTGGGGCATAAATGGTTGCTGTGCAAGAATTCACAACTGCGTCATCATTGAAATCAGGGATAACTCACTCCAGTAGCCTCGCTAGAGTATTATGATCAGGAATGGTTTTTGGAGGTTGATACAACAACAAACTAGAGCTGATCCTTTGAAAACAGCACGTTTCGTATAAAAGCTAATACGCTTCTTTATGATTCTATCCGCATTAAGGCCATAAGGCCACCTGCAAAGGCTCAGTGTTACAATACTCAACTCATCTGACGATGGATGTCAATTAATAAAGAACTAAAGTGCAGAGGAGTCACTACATGTTTGACGGCACTGATGTAGGCAGAGATGCAAAATGGGGGCTTCCATTCCTCAATCTCCACTAGACTTTCCCCCCGTTTTCCCAAATTTTTACACATTTCCGCATTTTAATCAGCAGGTACATTTATACGATAGTTTCCCACGCTGGGCTAGCCTCGTCATTGCCATTAATTGTGACTGTTATAACGTGGAGGTGAGCTGGATCTGCCACATCATTTGAAATAGCCAACGAAGTCATCTCAGTTTCAAACATCCATATGACTCCCGTAAGTGAAATAAAAACAACTAAGTTTCTTTACCTTCTGCATTGTCTCTATGACATTCTTGGAGGTTTTCACCTCCTTGGTAGCATTGAACATCATTAAATGGCCTAGAGAATGGACGCCGTAGATGCAAACTGGGATCTAAAAACGCAAAAGGATTCAACACTAGATCATAAGGAAGGAAATCACAAATGCAAGAAGGAATTGAGTTTTCACTATTGAAATTTGATTGAGAAAGGAGGCTCTTTCAAACTTGTTACAGCTATACTATATGAAAGAGAACACACGCTGATTAACTAATCTTTACAAAATAGGGCCGATTTATCACCTGCAAGTACGGCACGGTACGGTAACAATTTGAATCCATGTCCCGTTTCTTAAACTATAACCTTCAAAGGGCGCTATAATCAAATTATAAACAGTTACCAAACTTGATGGAGACAATTGTGTTTCTGTTTCTATGATGAATACATGAACATGTATAAGTACAGTGTTTTAATAAGGGCAAAAATATGGAGCAAAAAAAGGGGGGGGGGGCTGGCAACAGACGTTTACCACACATGTTTAAATATTTAACATTTAAATATTTGTTTAAACACTGCCCATTCGTACGGCAATAGAGTTATTTGGTCATCCAAATGAATCCTTGTTATGGTAATGGGGTACTACCACAGGCAATTTTACCACAAGCAGCTAGCGTTTCGACCTGAGATGGGATCTCAACCATCCTTTCCGTATTTTTAGAGATGATCTGGAAGTAACCTAACTAGAAATTAATCTCGCCAATGTACCACTAAATGCCTATATAAACGAAATTCAGATAAAATCAAAATAGGAACGTGCTAGCCCGTTCATTTTTTTGGACAATTCATTTCTCGGCCTGAAGGGAAATCTAACATTAAAATGCCAAGAAATGTGATACACTTAGGGGTGAAGTAGCAAAAATGGAGAAACATGGGAATGGGGAGGCAGACATTCTAACTGCCCAAATGGCCTTTCTGGCTGATGGATAGAGAGGAACGGGTGAAGCAACAAAAACAGAGACAGCTTTCTGAGAGATAACGAAGCTGAAGCATGAACAATGTAATCTGCATGTGGAGGGATATCCCTACAACAGGCAGGGGGCTTGCTAGGGGAAGCTCCTCGCGGAGGTTAAATTGCTTGCACAGAGATTTGGGGTCTGGAGGAAACCAGAACACCATTTGTCATCAAGACAATCTTAATGCCTTCTAATCTCGCACGATGGGAGTTCGATGATAATGACACGCGCGGGGGTGGTGAAATACTTTACCTAACCATAGCCTTGCAGTGGAGCAGGACAAAGGGAGGCATAACCTTGTCCTCTCTGCTTCTTCAAACTCTTTCACACCGACATGAGGTCGCCAGATTTTGTCTTTTCTAGCCTGACTACCATGGTCAAGCATTTAAAGAACTTTATCCCCCGGTTCCATGAAGGGGTACACAAACAACTTTCTATTTTGCAGTGCCATTTTTATTCCCTTTGATAAAATTGAGACTCTGCACGAACAGAAATATTTACTTAATGCCAATAATGCAGCATTAGGGTGACTGGAGGATGCTTAGAAATTTCCTCCGAACTGCTAACTATACCCCTCTTCCTATCGTCAATTGCAACGTAACACTACCTCACTAACTCTAGGAGTTGGTACGGTTCATCAACTTGCAGTAGACGCACGAAATCGTTTTTACTTAACAAGTCAATATCAACTGGTACTATATTCAGAGTCATTGACCTAGGCTTCTTTGTTTCTAGGTAAGCTCAATAAATGCATTTTAATAATAGCTGGGTTGGAAAAAGTGGGAGAGATAACACCTTGCAGTAACTTGATTCCAAGACCGCTTGCATTTACTCAAAATGTTGTGAATTAAATACTTAGCCTGTCTTGATAATCACCAAGGACATTTATCTGAAACCGAATATTTTAAAGTGTTTGTAAGATATGATATTAACAGGCAAACTTCTTGTAAGCTTCCATTACGATAAGAGCACAATTTACCTATGTAAATGCATCCCAAATAGTAGAATTTTCTCTCCTAATACGAGGTACATAATAATGACTCATTCATCCGAGGAAATAGTTGAGCTGCTCTAAAAACTAATTTCCGGAACACTTACCGTCACCACTGGCTTCTGGAATGTTTTGTTTCAAATATAAAAAACAGTTTATTGGAGTTTCACCTAGGTACGAGAGTACACTGCAACCTACGTATAGATAGTAACGTTTTACCAAAATCTGAATCTTCCAATTTTTCATTTGCCGTGTAGTACGATGAAGCACATAAATTTCATAAAATATTACTACCACTGCATGAAATGAAGCCCGCTAACCATTAGCTCCAAAAATGAAACAGCCATTTCCGGATTTACAAGCTAAAAACGCTAATGAAAACTACAACTCCACCCTTGGGCTGAAGTTTCTTGGAACTAACTACGCTCGACAGTAAATGAAAGATCGCCTTTGTAACCTGTTTTGCAACCATTTACCATCAAGGTAAAACAACTATTGCTTTGTAGACAAAAGGGACTTGTTTTTACATTGGAACTTTCCGGTTAATTTACATGGCCTTAAATTGCCTTGATTATGCCCTCGAAATCCAATTAGCTCTTTCAAAAACACAGTTGGGGTTAAAATTACGTCTTTTTCACGGATTTATTCTGTAATCATCCCCACAATTTCGTGCAATTTTCATGTTATGCAACATGAAGTCGAGGACTTTTCGCTATCCAGTACAATTTTCACATTCTGTGCGATAAATGTAATTTTCCCCCTTGCCTTTCTTGACCCTTTTCTGAGGTATTCAATGCCAGGTCGTAATTGATATTTCGTGCAGTTTTCACTGTTCTCTACCATAACTTTTAAAAAATCACTATGAACGTGACTCCCTGTTCATTCCCGATGGTCTTTTCTAATTACTGAGGAACGCAAGAGGAGGCTGTAAGTTTGGTGGTAAGACGTAGAGGTAAACCAGATTCTGGTTAAGATCAGTACAAATATCGACATTCGACGGCTACACCAAATCTGGAATATTCAATGCACAAGTTCGGTGGGTCACTAGTTGATCGTATATCCTTAAACTCTCAGATGTGCTATACACTTACAATGCATGATACTTAATTGCCTTGAAAAACAACCGAAGTTAATAGAAAGCGTAAAAGAGTATATTCCTAGGTAAAATTTTGCGTACATTGATCCAAGGTCTGTTCTATTGGTTTGCATACGGCTCAGTGCTATACATGGTTAACTGATATGAAACTGCTGTAGCTTTCCAGGTTTTCCTGCTTTCCAGGAGTTTGGCTGCTTTCTTCTCCCCTGAGAATTTGCCCGAGTTTTGTAAAACATTCGGTTTTCCAGATTTTCCAGGTTTCCCGGAGTCTGTAGCTACCCCGCATAATGTATAGGTCAATACTATGTTTGGTCTCATGGCAAATGTCTCCTTTGAATCGACCTACTACTCCCACACTAAGGAAGTCGCTTTTCTTCTGCACGAACTTTAGTGTTGCTAGAATGAAACTCTAAGGCATCCATATAGCGTGCAATAGAATAACGTGAGGATTGCTCTTGACTGAAGAAAAAGTTGTGTTCTAAACAATTTAATCATCGGACCGTTTTAGGAACTTGGAATAACGTAAACAGACTCAAAGTAAAGACACTAGAAGTCAGAAAAGTTCAATTACATATCTCAAATGTTATACAGTTTCCTGCGGTAAAACTCTCTAGGGAAACCACACCTTATTATGAAATCAAACACTAATTTTTTTATCGGCTTCCACTTACTGAACTCCAGCAGGCCTCGGACCAGTTACTTGCCCTACCGTCTCAATTGTAGTGGTTGTTTGTACCGTGGAGTTATAATGGTTCAATTTCACATGCCCACTTTTCGAGGGTTCAGTTTTGACTCCGCGGAGTAATTAGCAAAGTCGCTATATGTTTCTGCCATAAAAATTCTTATACAATGCCGAAAAATAAAACTAAAACAAAGTATTAAATTGGTTTGTCAATATTTTAGATGCAGGATTGCATTGAAATAGTTGCTTTTCAAGTCAAAAACTGTTCGGGTCAAAAAAGGGTTCTTCGATATGTACTATGCAATGTAGATAGACAAATTGTATATCGGCAAGGAAGATGTTACCCAACAAAGAAAAGGCAAGTTATAAATAATTTTGTGCTTTGGTCTCACTTGCCCACGGTTAAGATAGAATTGAACAGAGAATCCGTTACTCATTGCTAACGGGGTCTCACGTCAGTTAGCGAGTCCTTTTTTAAGTAAAGCACGTCTCCACGCACAACGGGGTGCTCTTAAATACTTGAGCTACGATTTCATTCAAGTTTCTCATATCATTGTTCTGACGACGCAGCTTCGTTGAATAATCACCTATATTTTGAGTCATCAAAAAGAACACAACAAGATATCCAACATTCTCGACTGTTCAAATCGGATAACAGGAGCTTGATTGGGTACTGAAAATGCAAAAGGGATTTTAATAAAGAGATAGCTAAGATCTCTGGCAAACTTGCTTTCATCAATTAAATTCCCCTGTGAAGTTGAGTAGTGTCTCAACTTTTACTCCCTTAAATACAGTCAAGCTCCATAATACCCGATTAGCCATGCTGATAGCAGCCTATCATTTGAACTAGGTATTAATTACTACCCACCCATGTTCTTTACTCTATGAAAAAAGTTAACGGCACCCTGTGGTTGATCCAAACGAGCCATGTGATCAACGTACATAACCTATTAGTCACGATTACAACTTCGACATAGTCACATTTTGTAGAAGTGCACGCTCTAATTGGTCATACATTTACACCAACAATATATTTCAGCTTTATCAATCCGTAAGAACATGAAGTATTTACCATTGAATTGTCCGATTTTGTCCTTTTGTTCTAAATACTTAGATAGCACTGTCAGAGCCTGGCTCCCTTCCCTAGATCGACATCATGGCCTACTTGAATAAGTGCCAAAGAATCTGTAATTCCTGCGTTTGATTACATGATAACCTCAAACTTACAAAGGAAGGGGTCAACAATCCTTTGACAATGCAATATACGAAACCACATTCCGTAGTTCGCATTATCATCGTTTCTGCACTCACTACTCCATATTTCCATGTTCAAGAAGGGACCTGATAAGTACGTCATCAACTGAGACAAACATGACGTGTACTTGACTAAACCAGAATTGCGGCTAATTTCAAGCGCTCGGTAAGCAGGTTGCTTAGTAAAAAATAAATAATGACAGTTTTGGCATTGCCATACGCTATATCTGGCATCTTTCCTGCATAATTAAGCATTTTAAAGTACTAATTACAAACTAAACATACAAATCAACATAATGAATTACACCCAAACTAAAGGAGATAGCAAAATAACAAGATAGCACCCAGACCCCCCAAATTCCACCCCTTCTTAAGGCATCCTTATAAAATCAAAATCAAAAAATTAAGTATTTCACCGCAGAAATAAAACAGTTCAGTGTCATGTTCTCTGATGTGGTAGCAGTGCAGGGGACTAAAGGCACTTAACTCTCTATCAAAATTAACGACTCCTCCCCCCTTGACACAAGTTGTGGTATAAGTGGGATATAAATCGTATATTTTAACCAAATTTTGAGAACGATCTACAATACACTGGCCTGACCACGGCTGCATCCAAGATTTTAAATTCAACACAATTTCATATCATTACCATGCCATACCACTATTAGGACTAGATCTATTTTCCTAAAAAATGGGGCGGGGGTATGCGAAGGAAACGCATAAAAGAGAGGGGTGCCATTAAAGCTATACGGTTAAACAGTGCTAATAGCTAACGGACCATTAACAGTAATAAAAACACCAACCCTGTCTGCATTTGCTTGCGCCATCACTGCTTTCACAACCTTTTCTTCTCCCAAATTGTCAAGAATACGTTCTGGAGTATCGAACAATGCGTAAGACAGAGCCACCGTCCGGCCATGGCGCACCGTCCAGTCGACTCCTGGGCCTAGATCTAAAACCATATGAATAAAAATCAATTTTATTATACCCACAAATTGTTTACTTTAAAATCAATCAAGAATGACTGTAAACACAATCATTTCAAAATTGCTTGTGTTTTATTAAACAATTTATGCAAACAGCTGCAGCACGTTGACTTGATGCATGGTTGGGAATCATTTTCTTACATTGCACATGCAATACATAGTTGATCTGATCACTGTTGGTAAAGGTGACACAGGAGGTTGCTAGAAATAACAATTCACAAACCTGATGTTCAATCATGAAAATAAACAACAGGAAACTGATGTTATATCCGATTAAAAGATGCGTTCAAACGGGCACCCTGTCAACATAAACCCCTGTAAACCTATAGCACTTTAAACTATGGCCAGTATGGTCAGTAAGAAATGTTGTTTGCAACAGTCTCCCAATTTAACAACTAACCATGATCAAGAACGACATCAGGCCTGATCACGTCATATTCATATTCGATGCCCAGTAGGCATTGTGCGCTCACAGTTAAGTTTTGCCTATTTCTGAACAGAATCAATCGCAAATACCACTTGTCACTTAGTAATGCATTGCAGTATATCACTACGTCATCCACTTGTGCAATGGGTATATTCATCCGCAACATCTTTTAGAATATTAAAACAGCTACGTGTTGTACAATATAGTATCATTCTCAGGCAGATGTAATGTTAAGAACTTGATGTTGATGAAGATGTTGAAGTTTCGGACTTTGGTTGTCAATGTGCCAACGGCAAAGGGAACTGAGGTTTGACACTCGGGTGCAGGCAAAAGCAACAATAGATTTCGCTAGTCAAAGACTCTTCTGAATGTTGGGGGCATAATCATCTAGAATTCTGCCCCAATTCCAACATACCCCCCCTCTCGGTACTTTGAACTTTACTTTCATATTTGCAAGACGCTCTCGGTATCAAATAGAAATCATTCCTCTCCCTGGACTATTCTGCTGTTAAATATAGTTGTCCTAAATTAGCTCCAATATATTTGAGGTTTTAAGTATCGCACAAAGTAATGGCATTTGCCACCAACTATTAGCAACTGACTGTGTTATGTCCACTGGAAATGGCTCCAACTTGAAAATGAGTTTGGTGTGATCATGTTCAAAGCATATGATTGTTGATTGAGTAACTAGAAGGTTGAGCACCCAACATTTAATCAATTCCAATAATTTATTTTCATATATATTAATTTTGGACTGGAATAAACTATGCAGCCCGGTGGATACGTTTCTCTAGTTATTACAAAATATCCACAAAACTACTGATGTGATTTCACCTTTAGAAATGTCGGATTTGAATTATCACACTGTGAGTCGTCCATAACATTTGGATCGTATGTTGTGATTCGGGATATTTTGAGGGCGTAGTAGCATCACTTCAGGAACATTGTCTCTTCAAAAAGGAAACACCAAAGTCAATCTGTGGTTAGGGAGATGAAGGGCGTGGAAATGGACCATCAAACAAGTTTGTAGCAACTCGGTATGTAGTTTCCAGGAACACCGTATCAACTTAGCCTAAACTAATCAAAAGCTATTGGTTTCACTGCAGGGGAAATCTAGTCGAAAGAAAGAGCTGGGTCAAATAAGAGCCTGAAAATGAAAATATCTCATCACTGGGAGTCATTTAGCTCAGTTGGTAGAGCACACACCGCGAAAACTTTGCTGACAGGTTCAATTGTGACATATGTTCTTTCTCTACGTTTTCCATTCTGGTTTCTAGCACATGTAAGACATTTTACAGGATGCCCTTGCAGTGCTCCCAACATTTTCTTCTTCCCAGATACCCTAAACAAGCAAGGTACTTGCAGTCCTTCCCTATTATCTTTAAAGAAACTACGTCTGTAGCACATCATATGATTCCTAGGTCAAATAAAACGGCGTGGCCGTTTTTGCTTTGAAGTTAAAGAATAAAAGGAGCAAGTTTTAGTGCCAATGACCCAATGACCAACCTACCAGCGGAGAATATCGTCAGGAGCGAAAAACAGTAAAGTTAGCCTAACAGAGATGGCTGCTGCGAGAGACATCACCAATACCTATGATACGTAAATAAGATACCCACTGTGTTTTAAAAATATTGACATACTTGCTAGTTAAAACAAGCGTTAGATGACCAGAAACAGTTGTAACAATGGCTGTCCTACCCTGCCCATCCAGAGATCAGAAATCTTGGGCTTCCTCGTACACAACATTTGTGCTTCAACCAATGAACCATTGGATAGCAAGAAGTACAAAAGCCTGCTATCGCAAAAATGATGGAAAGACCGTGTATCAAGAACGTGGTAAATAACCAGTCCTTGCCAAAAATGACCCTCTTTCAAGTTACTGATGACGCTGACGATTCTTTCAAACTGTTTTGTTCACAGAATGGAGCGTTTGAGAGCCGTAGACTCTTGGGCTGCGCAGGAAAAAGTCGCAGTAGAGTCACCTATCAGATTTGATGATGATGTTGCTACATCATGCCCTAGTACAACTGATGGTCAATTGGGCCATGAAATTCTGCATCCCAACAATTATAATGCGGTCAAATTGACTCCGAAAGTAGGTGTACAGGGTACACCAAGCCCACCACAAGCTAAATCTGTAGTTGCAGGTGAGTCGTTGATCAGCGTTGTATTGCTTAGAGCAGGGTTTGGTGACGAAATTCCGGCATTAACAATCAAAGTAAAAATTATTATTCCAGAAAAGAGATGTTTGACACTTTGAAAACACGTCAGTTTACAAATTACTTAATAAAATGGTTTCCTGTTAGCTATTCTCTTCATGAAATATATAGCATGACAAGCAGCACTATGAAGATTTTCTGTGCTTCAAACCTGCTTCACGATAACTCGAACAGTGGTATCTCGCATCAATGCCTGGTTAGTAAAACTGACAACATCAATCACATAAAAATATTATGAAAAAGCAAAAATAAGAAAAAACATCTTAATACAGCGTTGGGAAAAAAATGTGGCTATTTTTGTCTGCTTTGCCGGACATCTCGTTTTTGTATTGTGGTATTGCCCTTGTACTAATGTAGAAGTGTTTGTGTGCGCTACATCAGCTTAAAAAAGAATCAAAGTCAAAACACGACAAAAACCTACCAAGCATCTGTTCCTCGCCCAATGTCTTGATTTCCCCGTCCGATAAGACGGTAAATAGAGCGCCAAGTGCTCCACCAGATGCAACCCGCACACCATCCTAGAGAAAACGATAGCATTGGCTTATTAACTTACTGCAAACGAATGAAAATAAAATATTAAAATTTTTGTTTTATTAATGGCTGTGCGTTCGGGGCGAAGATGGTATCTTTAAATTATCGGGCTTCAAGGGAGATTTTGGAATTGGGGGTAGGGGTGGGGTTAATTTCCAGGGCCCTATTGTCACATGTACTATTTTAAAGGCCTCATGGACGAAAAGAATAATAACATGGGCATGGTGCATTACGGGAATAACTTTAGACGACAGTAAATCTTTAACATAGGCTGTATGCACTACCAAATGTCTACCTGCTTCATCTTCGCATTGCTCAGCACTTTTCAGTATTTTTCAGCTTGAAACTCTAACACTTGCTAACATCTATTGCGTTACACATCTATCTTAAACTTGCTAAGCTATTTAAAGAAAATGAACAAAAACATGTCATTCACTCCTAAAAAGGTTCAACTTCTTTCAGGGTTAATGTTACATCTGCCCTTTACCCTTTCACCCTTTTCCTTTGGTATAACAATCAATCTCACTGGGAAAAAGCTTCATGGGGTGGAATTCATCGAGTTTACGAGACGATGATTGCCCTGGTCTTTATACGAAACTGGAGAAGTTTTCCAATTTTTATGGACTGATTCACTTAGTTACACTTAATGGTAAATACAAAATGAACTGTACTGAGAGCTTAAAATAAGCAGTCCACAACATCACACTTCACTCTTGCCAAAGATAGAAGCATAGAATTTCTTCAGTGCCGCCACCGAATGATCCAAATCAAGAAATGTACCTACTAGATTTTGTTCAGGTCAGGTCATTAGTCTATCTATTTTTTAATTCCTGTCTGTACATTTGATATATCAACACCATAATATAAAGACAAAAAGCCGTAAAAAGACCTCTACGTACTACAAATTTTGCTAACACGTCATCTATTATGTAAATTTACAATATAAAAATGACAATATTCTATCATTCATTAAAAAAAATTTAAAGGATATATTAAAATTTCTCTTAGAGGAGCTGTCTCAGCTATTCATGGGGTCTACATCCGTTCAATGCATACCTGTTTGCCTGGGGGGAGGCGTATCCAGTGACGGTTTCAGGGGGAGGCCGAATGGGCCCAAGAGTACGGAAATATTCCGTTTAAAAACTACATTATCATATTATCGTTGCAAAGATGTAATAAAACATTGTTCTTGCCCAGTCCATGTCTCGGGCAAAATAATTTTCTATGTCGTTAGATGTTATGACAACAATGGTATCATATTTTACTCTTACTTTCGAACGAATATTGTTGAAAAACTTGGCAGTAAATGTCAAAGGAGCAAAGACATCATTCACTCACTCAACATCTATTTATTATTAAGGCCACCAAAAGTGATCGCTTCACCCTTATGTCTCGGTGACTTGATTGAATTAAAACTGCAAATAAATCACGTCTTATGGAACTTGGAGATGTGAAACAATGGTTTCCTATGTAATTTCATTGTTAAAGAGAGGGGGTGGAAAAGCCTCTTTTTGTTATTGTAGTACCCTAAGGGTACGAAAAGACTCGACAGCAGTAACCACTAATACTGGTACTGGCAGTCGTTTATTGTCTCTTCCGATCTAAAGGCTGATCTCCCTTGTTCAGCATGTCATCCTCAGCTCCATTCTTTCGCACCTGTGTACGCCAGCAGGGGAAAAGGTTGTCGTCTTGCAGCGAAGGGAGCGCCCTTTGTCTCCAAATCACGAGCCTTGCTTTTAACCATACATGGCGCCTCATCACGTATTATCCGTTATCTATTTTACTGGTCACATTGTAAGGCTCACGCTATTGAGCTGAAACATCGCCCAACGTATAAGCAGCTGGGACTTTATACGATGTTTGAACCAGCGAATCACGATAGGTGTCAAGGGATTGTGTTATAATACTCTGCATGGGAGGATGTTAAAACATGGGCACTGTCGTCCCACACTACGGCAGCACGATTTATACAATGAAACTTCACTGCAATCGACATCTCCTACCGATACAAGACTTTCAGTGTCTAAATCGTATGTCACATTTCACCGGAGCTTTTGAAGCATATCATACACAAGACAGAAATAACTAACTTAAACAAAGCGGTACCGCTGATCAAACGCAAATCCGTTCGCAGGCGTTAGCGGTGAAAACTACAATAGTAAGCAAGGGAGTCTGGCTGCAACGTGGCCGCGAACTGTTATCCTCACAAGTACAAGCATGAGCGTGCTACTTGCTCTACAGACATACTGTCCATTTTCTTTCCCTTAATTGGAGCCATTGTCTGGTAAGCCTTGATCTAGACATGCACGCCATGTCAATTATCTGGAAATAACAAATGTTGTCAAAGTACTCCATCGGCAACGTGAGCTCAGTTTTGTTCTTCGAACGCAATTCCAATCCATGTTTCCTTTCTTCAGTCAAGTTACTGTTAAATGTAGCCCTATGCTAGGTGATATTTTGTCAATTCTTCTAAAGTGAGTAAAGTTTAAATGTCTATCGTGACTTAGGCATCGAAGAACAACCTTGGCGAACAATTATGCCAGTAACGTTTGCTGCGCTATTATCAACACAAAAGGGGTAGTTTCACTTATACTTTGAATGCACAGTTAAAAAACATATAAATGAATGGTTATCAATTTGTAGTAGACTACAATATTGCTTTCAACTGATGAATAGTGATATTTTGACGGGCTTATGGGTTTGGCTACTGAGGCGTGAGGGTAAATAGAATGCTTGTATGAATGACAGTGTCTTTTACGTATATACCGCTTTTAATAAATCGAAAGTCTGCTCGTAAATCAAAGTCTGCTCTTGTAAACAACTTACGTAAACCAACACCCGTCTTGTAGAGGGCATGAATCTGAAGTTGAAGATATGGCAGTTGGAAGAAGTTGGTACTCATGTATCAATTTCACTGTACAATAATGTTGCTGGGATGATACTCCCTTCTCTCCCATATTTTACAGAATTCGCATTTGTATATGGTAGCACATAAAAGTAGAAGCTCCTGCTTGACATCAAGGTTTTTTATCTTGATCAAGGAGGTTCGAAAGATAAATAAAAGACCAACATTTCTTTTCAGGATATAAGGCATCCAATGACCCTTACAATGACCATCCAAACAGCAGTAAGGTATTTCAGCAAACACTGGCAAAATGGCACCAGATAAAAGAGACAACGGATAAACACGATACCAGGAAAAGGAACGCGAAAATGGCACGGTAAAAGACAGGCAACTAAAAGGAGAGGAATTGCAAAAAAAAGGTACTGAAAAAAAAGAACAGGAATAGTCATTCCATGCGCAAAAGGACACAGTTCACCACATGAGAGACGTATTCTAGCTGAAGAGAAAGGAGGGGCTCTACACGAGGAGCATTTTAGAAAGCACAAACGCTCTGAGTGGGGCAAGGGGAGGGCTTACAGAACAACTGTAGTTTATATACTGCCACTATATTACGTAAAAGCGAACAGGAGGAGGGGTTGACAACTGTCCGAATGGCCCTTTTTATGATTTCATGGAGGTGTTAGGATATAATAAGCAGGGACTTGAAATGAATAAGGAATGTTGATGATGCAAGAACGGAGCTCCATTAGGGGTGGTAGGGTGTGTTTTTGGGTTCGTTGATTAGACGGCCCTTTAGGTAACAGCTTGAGTGGTAAAAAACCGTTTGTGAAGTTGATTAATTTGTGCTTCCTCGAAAATGCTCGGGAAACATATCAAGAATGAATGAATGAATGAATGAATGAATGAATAAATGAGTCTACTACCTAGTGAATATGAAGTGTCTCATGGTTACCTTGTAGCTTCATAAAATACTTGAAGAGAAAAATATATCGCAACGAACCTTGTTGATTATTCTGCAACCTAACTACACATACTTGTGAAATTAAGACTACAATCGTAAGATAATAGTAATACTAGTAAAATATCATGTCAGTGATAAAATAAATA
This sequence comes from Carybdea cf. marsupialis auct. non (Linnaeus, 1758), assembly GCA_010016065.2. Lineage (NCBI taxonomy): Eukaryota > Metazoa > Cnidaria > Cubozoa > Carybdeida > Carybdeidae > Carybdea > Carybdea cf. marsupialis auct. non (Linnaeus, 1758). The sequence goes on from JAAAKL020000187.1 coordinate 39,669, forward strand.
ACACCATAATGACTACAACGATGGAAGATAAGCTGGTGATCGATTTTGGATTTTGGTGTCCAAAAATGTTTCCACATTGAATTTCCACTTGACATTATTGTAAAACACCAGCTGCGATAAGAGGATAAGATCAAAAATACTAACCTCGCATAATATACGTTTTCAAGCTTTTAAACAAGAAGCCCTCAACTGGTAAATCATTAGTTCTTTTTTACAGAAAATAGAACACACATAAAAATATGACCTTAAATAAAAAATGCCCTTGGCCATTTCACTAATTCGACTAATACGTCGATTAATAAATACATTTTGTTGAATCTTTCCTCGGGTTCATAAATGATTCTTGAAATGCGAAGTTGGTTTGTTATATTATAGTATATATCAATGTCATTGGTTCTCCAAGAATTAATACTTTAATGTCATTCCAAGTTCCGATCATGATTAGTGAAATGGCGTCACTTTTGCCATGCAGTTTCACTAACCAAGTTCATACTTTCTCAAAAACAATGTTGATGATATTGGTAGTGATAATATGGGGAACATATTACAACAATACATAAAAACTTCATACTTTAATTTTCATACGTTTAAAAAGACAAGATAAATAGAAAACTATGTTACCAACAGGATTCGAGCCAGTAACCCACTTACTAGCGGGTGTGCGCGTTACCAACAGAGTTAGTTTAACCTCTACTAATAATTTAGTCTGACGGACATCGACATCCAGCTCTAAGCAACTTTGGAGACCAGGCTCTCCGCACCATGTGACCGGACCATGGGCTGCCCTCCAGTCGATCGTGTTGTCCAAAGACCATTGAAAGTTGCCAAGTGTTGACAGAGCGCACTCAGCAAATGCGGAGGTGACGAGCTCGAATCCCGTTGGTGACATAATTTTTTATTTCACTAGTATTTTCTTAACATAAGGAGAGGGTGAAGTTGCCTACGATCTGTGGCAACAAGAAGTTCATTAGGTAGCAAAATTGGTTTGATAGGAGATAACTTTGGTCAAGTGTTAAGGGCATTCAATACTTTAACATCAGCCAAGAGCCGCGCTTCCAGCGACTGACTCACTTGCCTTTAATGATGACGGGAAAGTGTTGCTTCCAAGGAAGAATTTATGTTTGCTACTTTTCCCTCAATCTGTGCAAAACTCGTTGTAGTAGTAATACTTTTAAGCCGAAAAATATGACCGCCCTGAAGTCAAAGGATCTATGTTTGCTTCATGTGATATTGCGGATTTTGTAATGCAAATATATCTTGACACATTATCGAGTTCCAAAGAATAATTTCTACAATATATAACCTATTAGGATTTTGCAGAATCCTAAATCTAATATAATCCCCTCCTTAAAACGGGCCATCCAGTGTTTCCTTACCCCTCAAATAAGAAACTTTATGAAAAAGAACTAACAAGGATACAAATCTTTCCTCTTGTAAATTACATGGTTGGAACTTCGTTGGGCAAAAGTTTAGTGTTGCCAACCGTTTTTGCCGCTGTGACCAGTGTCAGGTGAAAACGCTTAAAGATGCGAAGACATTACTTAATACGTTTTATACCACAAATGAGCATACTATATTTTATAATCAAAGCAAAATGTTCCTCGTAACATGATATGATCAAAACCAACAAAATAAAAGGACGGAGTGTAACATCCTAGCCGTTCTACAACTGAGCCTCTTTTGTCGCTGCGCTTTCCCGAATCGATGCAGTAGATTAAAGTTCTTGCCGTGTTTTCCCAGACCTAAAAACGTTTGGCATGCCTTGAAACTCGATAACATCTGATGACAGCTGCCAAGCTAGTGACGAGACAATTTTTGCATTCAGGTCACAGGAATGAACTTTACTCCGAGCTTACGCTTTGCTGGAATCGGGTAACATACGGATGACAGAGCTGATTGTAGAGCGTCTACCGTAGAAATACCTCAACTGACGGTAGGTGAAACAAGCCGACAATTTGAAACTGCTAATTTCTGACAACTCATAGGAGTAGGTATGGTTTACAGTAGTACAAGAGTGGCGGAAAAAATATTTACCCTCCCTCCTACCCTCGCACACATTTCTGCTACCAAAATCCTACCAACAACTGGGCATAGAAACTTTAGTAACATACGCAGTATTCGTTTCTGCATCGGAGTAGAACATCAAGTTATCTTCAAGTTAAGGGCGCTATGTATATATATTACTAATTCGTATAAATAAATCCTGATTATGAAAGTATGTAACTATAGTGAACATTACAGAATCTACTTAATAGGGAAGGAGAAACTAACATCGAAACACGAAGGATCAAGCGTTACATATTAACATGTAATATCGTGACCTTTGCTCCTGGCCAGTTTGCTAACATTTCGCATTCGTTACATACAAGGAAACTTTCTTTTCCACAAAAATGGAATATTTAAAAACATACTCATATTCGGCCAAACGATAAAAAACAGGCTAGGTATCATTGCCTGCAAAAACTAGCACAATTAAGTTTGGATAAATGGCGAAAAGACGGGCCGATGTAAAGTGTAGCACTCAATTACTGCTGCCAATATCACACTAGTCAATAGGCAAATTAAAAAATCTGAGTGTATCAGGCTCATTATTCGCGTTTCATTGCATTAGTGCAATGTCTCAAGGCTACAATTTTGACAACGACAAGTGAAACGTTATGCGTTATGTTGGAACCAGTTATACCGGTATTTGCATTGCAGCAAATAGTATTAAATACTACGTATGTCTAAGAAATTAGATCTGTATCAACATCTCATGCTATTGAAATAAATAACATGTCCTCAATGAGTAGTTTCAGTCTTGACTCAATAGTGATTTCGCTATTCGCCATTGGAAGATTCCATTGTTTCCAGGCCCACAGCCAGCCATGCCTATAAGTGGGGCTACCGATCGTTAGGGTGGGCTACTTAGTGCCTGAGTACTAACTGCTGATGAAATATTCTAACAGAGGGGGGAAATTCTACTTTGGGCAAGGGCTCCCGGCTTTCTCCCTTGGGTTCGTACTTCTTTCATAAGAACTGTCTTATACTTCACAAATGTCTATGGAATGCTGAAGATGTGACAAGATCGTCGAAAATGTGCCTACGTTTTATCAAATCTTCTAATAGTGGGAAACTAATAGAGGAACAGAGTAGATAGGTCCTGTTCAAAAAATAACAAATGTCAGAAACATATCAAATGCATACTAGGAAAGGATAGCATTGGCAATATATAAATTCAGAATTCTTCACATATAAAATGGGCCTTAGTTTCGTAGAAACAATATCCTACGCCTTCTTCAATAATTGATAAATCTGATTCGTGATTGAAGGTCTTTTTTTGTTGATTTGACGCAATTCTGCTGCTCCTTGCACTGTGTGCAGAAGACTGATGCTTAAGCCAATATCCCTTATTACGAGTAAGATAAACTGAAATCTGAAAAGGAAACTTAACAAAAGTATCAGCAGAAATGGCCTTATTCAAAATCAAACTTGTCGATTCAAAAGTACTTCTGCGTTGTACAAGGAGCAAAACTTGATAACATGTAACCACAAGCATTGTCACTTACGACATTGCAGCTAAGCACAAACTAGCATTTAGTTTTACTTCATAGCTCACTGGAAATTATAGTCCGTATTCTAACAATCAATTATAAGTCTTATTTTCACGACAAATGAAGCTCCTCGTATTTTCACAAAATAGACACCCAGAAAGGGCTTTTCCCTACGCCCAGGTATAGCTGAGTTGGCAGACTGCAAAACACCTAGACCCCAGTTTAAATGCGGTAATATAGTGCATAAAGTCGAGACTGTTACAACAGAAAGCCTTCACCGTCTATCAAGTCTGATTTATTGAAGACTACCAAGAGGAAGGCCCGGACTTACATTACAACCTTGAAGACAATTCAAGCCATGTCCTTGCATTACCACAATATAGCTCTACTCAATGTCGTGCTAAACCTACCATTGTACTCAACAATTTTAAGAGGTGAACAACTGACATCAAAGTTAAGTGTACTACTCTTAAAAGACGTTATTAAGTTTTAACGCTGCTAAGCCGCATCGCATAAACACATGCAGTAAGTTAAATGAATTCAGCCTTAAATCCAAATCTCTATTGAATTCTGATGAGCCCGACCGGAAAGACTCACTGTTCAAGTTCTTAAAAAGTTATACAAGTATTAAACTGGCGACTGTGCTGCGTTCTGAGTCACCGTTCAGTTAACCAAATCCAGCGCTCAGCTACCTCCGGAGTTCAGAGTATGTAAGGCATGCCATGCAGTTGCTATTGTCGGGTGCTCTATTCGTTAAAGCAACACTCTTGTTGAGCCAACTATGCCTTATCATATGTTCTAAGGTGATCCACACGCAAAGTCGTGACTAGCTGCGTCGTCCCCGGTAAGACGGTACCTCTATCACAGGAGGAGGTTATTAGCAACTAGAAATGGCGGGCCTTTGTGGCCATTTTTCAATAACGATGAGAAAAATGCAGGTCGAGTACTGTCATGGCAACCAGTACATTTAAACCGTGTTCTTCTTTAGCGATTTTCTTCTTAAAAGCTGTACGGGACATGAAAACATTGCAGACGCTTTCCCTGAAACCTAATACCTTTCAGATGGATTTTCGTGTCCGATGATGTACCAGAGCGAAAGGCGTGATGCGCCTCGTGTACAACGGCACGAAGCAGTCAGCCATGCCAGCCATACAAATCATGCGAAATATGCAAAGCTTAAACAAAAAGTAAGAAGAAAGTGACTAAGCACATAATCACTGCTTTGTGACATTTTCAGTGTTAATTTAAAATACCTTTAGAACATGTGAGTCAACAATGTGGTCAAATTAATTCAAAAAAGCAACAGCGTGTGAGAGTGTACCGCCTTCAAAAGGCCACATTCCATAGGGAGATACCATTGCCACTGTCTCTTTTGTTGAGTACTTCACGAACAGTATCTTAAGTCATTCAACTTTATTAGCTTTGTATAAAAAGAAGGAATTCCGCTCGATTACAATCCCGTGACTTGAATGAAATGTCACCTGAAAGAAACTAATCCATGCAATGAAGTTAAACAGTGTCTTCAAGTCAATGAATGAGTGCTAATACTGACAAAAGCAGCAGGTGGGCGGTTAAGGAACCCCAAAGATTTGCAACTTCCTACAAACTAAAACGCGATGTCCTAATGCGCTAAAATACAAGAGAAATATACCACATGATACGACTCTGCGGTTACTCACCTCTGTCGAGCCAAGGAGGCCTGTCAAACAATCTAAAATACTCTTTCTTACAGCGTCACTCATCTTTTGACCTGCATTCAGTGTGATACCCCGTAATGCTTGCAACATGGTTTCCCTAGTAATAAAACGAAAATGACCAGAAGAAGGGATTAACAAAGCTCTCGTCTACGTGTGTCTACAGTTTGACTAAATACCTATGCCAATCAAATAATCCGTGTTGTTTCTTATTTAAAGGGTCCTGAAATAACATATGTTGTCTGAGTCCCCAATGATTCTTTGATCATTACAATCATAAGTGATATCTCTGGCACAAAATTAAAATCGGAAGGGGAATATGCGCAAGGCGGAAAGAAATATGCGACATAACGCAACATTAGCGCGAGAAAGCCATGTCAGTCAAATAGTAAAAAAAATTTACTATTTAAATAGTCAAGATGTCTTCTTGGACACTCTATCTTTATACGGCTTTCACATTACTGAGTAAATGATTGGACATTTCCTCACGGAGCTCTCGGATATTATTATATAAAGGCCATTGGCATGTACTTCAAAACTCATCAACAGTTTACCAAACTATTCTCAGTGTTGTCGATAAGAGAGGCTTTGACATAATACGTTTTGAAAAGATGCAAGAGAAAAGAATAAAATGGTTATATAATGGTTTTCATACTTAAAATAGTATGAAATCGTCTATTTCTCTGGTGTATTTTTAAGATAAAATCCACTTGTGACGAAGTAGGAGAGAAGAAGCGGAAGAAATTGGTGAATAAGAGAATGGAGAATAATACGAGTATGATTCTCAAGATCTTCAATATCTAAAGATGACGAGACCTAAAAAGGGAACTTGTTTCAAGATCGGTGTATGAAAAGTTTCAAACAAAAGTAGTAAGGGCACGAAGCAGATTCTGTACGTAGAATGTTCGGATTCTGATAAGAAACACTAAATTCTACAAACAATACGGGTAGCTTTACATACATTTTGGCTTTATTTTAAGTTGTCGATGCCACCTTGGATCATCTACGAAGGAACTTGACTAGTTATAGGTTGCAGTGGCCTGACATTTCTAAACCAGAGCTGCAAAGAATAAGCTGCTTTACAGACCAGAGGCCAGTAATCCAGGGTCCACGAGTAATATAATAGGGGCCCTTAACCTATTAAGAGTTGGGTCGAGAAACAATAATTTCAGCTGTCTTGGGCCGTGATGTCAAAACAGAATCAAAACAAGCAACAACAGTGCCACTCTCATTGGTAAAATACTAACCGAAAATTTTTTTCAAGAACTCAGAAAACGGGGGGCGAATGAAGCACCGTATCCCCCCAAAATCTTCACCAGTGCCTTTTCTCCTCTTAAATGATAATTTTCTTCATTGAAATTACTCTTTCGATACTCATTAATGCCTTTGGCATTGCTGTGCCATCTCGACTCCCCAAGGTCGAAATGCTTCCTGCCTCACCGATCATTTTACAACTACATAGCGCATTCACGTGCATATGACATAACCCACTCACACGCATATTACGTGGCACTCATGATCGCTAAAGGGTAACTAAGTACGAGGCATAATCATTTAAACTAATAAAAGCAAAATCGGTTGAGCAGGTTGGGCACAAAGTTCAGTAATAACGCCAAATGATGACTAGTAAACTGCACGAAATACCTGAGCCAGCCCTATTTGGTACAGAAAAGTTGTTAGCAAATATATATATATTTGTACCATTAACGAATGTTCTGAGAAACAGACTACTGAAGAGTTTACTTCTTCTTCCTATTATTCCGATTATTTATACCGGATAGAAACAATTTAGACAAAATCCTACACGCTTTATGACTTGCAACAGCCCAGCAATGATTTACAGCAATGATTTACAGCAACATAAATAATGTAACGCTTAATACCACCTAATATACAATACTGGCTTTTATCAAACCCATAGAGACCCCCGCACAATCATGTTACAACCCATCACTTCCTTGAAAGACCACGCTATATTCTCAAATGTCTACAAAATTTAGCGGTTTTAAATTCCTATAACCTAAGGTATTTTACGGGCGTGATGAACAATACAACCTACGGGGGGGGGAGGGGTAGGGACATCCTACCAAGGAAAACAAGCACTTTAGGGTATGGTGCTGATAAACTACGGTTTCCTGGAAGGAATATATGGAAATATCTTGCAAACTGCCATATACGACCTCTGGTAATGAAAGTTCCTGGATGAAAATAAAACCCTACGAATCACGCTGTTGTAGGGCCAATATTCAACTTACTTCATTGCACTTCTTATCAATATTCAGTGAGGATTAGAGTACGTACTGAAAGGGTAGACGGCTGTTAACCAAAATGAAAAATAAATGTCCCGAATACAAAGTATACCAATGATAAAAAAAACCGTTTATTTAAAACGATAACGAAAGATATATAAACCACAGATCTACGTTACCGTTAAGTGGAACCCTTCATGGGACTGGGTTTTTATGAAAGTGGTAGGTCCAATATTCAACACACTTCATCGCACTCCTGATTAATATTTAGTAAGTTCAAGATAGATTAGAGTCCGTACTGAAAGGGTAGACGGCTGTTAACCAAGAAGAAAAAACCCCGTTTCTTTAAAACGATAACGAAAGCTATATAAGCCACAGATGTAAGTTACCCTTAAGTGGAACCTTGATAGGTCTGTCCACAAATATATTACCACCTAACCAGTTAAGACAACGCTTTTTACACCAGCAATAGATGTAAGACATCTTTCCAAGGAACACTTGATGCGACGGTCCTCAAACATAGAGCCTCCTAAGTAGATACCAACATGATATCGCCTACCCCGTGCACTGACCATCTGAATCTTAACCACGTACGCATACCTACTGACATTGCTAAACCATTACATTTCAATTTCTTTGTCTCGAAGAGCGAAACCCGTAGCGCATTGGTAACCACGCCTAGCTTGCATGCGGAAGATTGACGCTAAATTCCCAGCGGATACCGAGATTTTGAACGACGGGGATTTCTTCTACACACACTCTCTCATCGGTTAAAATTGGCTACATACATCGACTCGGGAAGCCACGAGCAGCGCGCACCCAGCCACAAAATACCCCCTAGTTCGTATCATTCCGGGGTTACATTTCTTATGTTTTAAATATGCCCTGATTAAATCGTATGAAAATATAGTTGGAAGGAAATGGTGCTTGGTATACAACTGTTCATACGCAATAGTAAACTGAAAAACTGACAGCGCAGCCCGTATTATGGAATCTTTCTAACCCACTGATTAAGGACAAACGCGCTCTTATCTACGGCCCGAAGCCAAGCCCGAAGCTAGCGATGCTTCATCGTTTATCGTGCTCATTGTTTTCGGCATCACTCTCAAGAAACCTCTCCACAATAAGGCGTCTGAAAGATAATGGCAAACCAAAAGACAACATAGGAACCCCTAACTAAACAATCACTGATAGACATAGAAATAAAATGGGGATAATAAAATTGAAATTTATTTTGCAGGTATTTCGAATCAAATATGGTGACCCCGAAACAATACATTATCACTTCGGATTGTTAAATTTAATATCCTGCACCATGCGAAGCAGAAAAGTATAAAATACCTTAAAATCCTGATTACAAGCCCTGGGAGTACAAACGTTCATAAGTAGTTTGGGTGGGCTTATATATGGGAATATATCCGGTGAGAATTTTGCGTCTATAGCCAACTTAATGAAGTCCTGGTGTATGGAGTTATAATAAAGAGTAGTACTCTTGTGAATAAAATCTCTTTGCACTAGGAAGATAAAAACAAGACTTAACAAGACACTTGTGAAGAAGATAGAAGCTATTGAGATGTGGTGCCTTCCACGAATGCTGTGTATATCGTGGACTGAGATAGAGACCAATACAGAAGTCCTGCACAAAGCGAGGGTTCATAGGACGCTGATAGATTTGATAAAACAAAGACAAATCAGCTTTGTGGGACGCGTTAAGAGAAAGAATGAACTTGAGTCGCTTGTCTCATTTGCAAAGTGAAAAACCAATTGAAGCCTACCGGGCACAAATTTCTTAGGATATTTGAAGACAATTACCGGAATACCAGTCAGGAGTCTACGCAAACGTTTCTTGGATAGAGATTATTGTCGCATCATAATTCTCCGAAGTCTGTATGCAGACATGGCACGATAAAGATATGGTGAACAACTGACAAAAACATCTTCCGCTTAAAAACTTCATTCCAAACACGAAAATAACCCCCAAGGGCACGGGAGCCTGTATTCGGAGGGGGGCGTTATAAGGGATTTTTACAGTACAGCTACTACTTAAATCAGTCAAATATGAGAGAAAAACATCAAAGTTAACATTCTTTGCAGTCAGTAACAACAAAATCACAATGGTTTTGATGAAGCTATGATCAATGAACAAAATAAATGAAACAGTGGAGGAGGTGCCTTACGACCTGCAGCAACAGTTGGGGCAATGGGATGGAAACGTGGGTGAAAAAAAACGAGGTCAAAGCGAGGCACCTTTTTCACTGGTCAGTTCACTTGCTCGCACACATAGGGTGCAAGGGTGCAAGGGTTTGCTTCCCATAATGCAATGTTGGCTTTCTCTTTATACAAAACTTATTGTTGCAGTGATACTCTTTGGCAGAAAAAAACTCGTTAAAAATTAATTCGCGCAAGAAAGAATAGCAGGTGGGGCATCCAAAATAACCTCCCCTTAATCATGCAGCCTATGCATTTCCATTCGTCCAGCGGACCCTGTTGTCCCTCTTACAATTACATCAGCGTCTCCAGATTTCAAGTCGTCTCCCCCCCACCCCCCCCCAAGTTTGATACAGCTGTTGAACTCACTGCCTCTCACCTCATGTTTGTATGACTTGAACATTTACGTTCCGCTTGTAGTCCTTAAATTGAAACACCTACACTTGCAGTTTTGTTAAAGTATTAGTGGGGATGTTAATTGACATTACTACAGCGACAACGAAATACCTATTAGAATTCGTTTCTAAGGATTACGGATCTAACAAGGAAAGCTCCTTATAATGAAAACAATCGCTGGAATTGATTTACGAATTCGGGACTTTCTGTAAGCAAGAGCTTCGCGTCATCAAAACATTGATTAATTAAAATTGTAGGTTTGTTCCTGAAAAATGCAAGCTGCGTTGTAATACGCTGCTTTACCTATAAGATTTGCGTACAGTTTGCTTACGATATGGTATTCAATTTCCAAGAAAGGAACTCATATTAACTACGTTTTATTAGTAATAATCAATAGCAAATATGCAGTTTTATTTTATTCAGTTGCATTTTACTTATTTAGCATTTCTTTGCTCATAGTTGATTTCAACAATAAATTTGGAAACAATCATCACACATGGAGAACGAACGTTTAAAGAATAAATATTATGTATAAAATAATGATAACAATGAAAGAAAACAATCACAGAAATTATAATATAAACAGAAAGAAAGATTAATTATATTTACGACAAAATAAAATAAATGTAAAATAAAATAGAATAAAATAAAAAATAACTATAATAAAGGAAAGCACAATAAAATAAGAATTCAAAAACGGAAGAACGGTTGCATGTTATGATTCATTTTGCAGCAACGTCCCCAATGCATAGAACATCACTATAAAACCCAAACAATAATACATTAAACTTTTAAGCAAAATTAAATAGTAAAGTGCAGTAATCTTTTCATTGTCAAATATCACCTACGGATCAATTCATGGCATATATATTAAGTACTAGGCTATTTAGCTCACTGCCTATGTCAAAAATAAGCACTAGCAGAAGTGAACTTTTACTATCCGTCCGGTGGTTTCCGTCTGTAGTTATCTGACGAAGTAAAACACCGGACTGTACTATGATACGATAACGTGAATATTATCATTATTTCACACTTATCAAAGACCTGATGGTGCAAACAGTGACTTAGGGGAATCTAGGTTGACTAGAACGTAATAATTCTTGCTTCGCGGATCGTCGAACATATTTTGCAGTCCATCAGACTGTCACAATCATATCCCGTCCCGACAGTTGTCAAGAAAACTTCAAACAACCAAGGTGCCATCTTAGATATACTATCTTAGATTTCCTTTCAATACAAAAAAGCCCTACATTTATAGATGATGATGAATAAAATACGAATGTAGAAAGACGTCTGGACTTTGAATCCCAGAGAGAAAACTGATATTGACTCTAATATGTTCCACACCACGTGTGTAACGCTTGCCAACGATATCTCGAATACTAGTAATGAAACATATAAGCGCAAAATTCAATCACAAACTTTACAGTCAGATTAAGCTGATGGGCAATTGGTATATTCATTTAGACCGTAGTTAAACATCCAGGATGAGAACAGATGACCTAAAGGGAGCCGAGCGCATAACAGATTTCAACACTTATTGATCTACAAAATCCAGCCGTGTTCTTCCAATACATATGGTCTTACGTTGATAAGGATACTGTTTAAGTGCGATATTCTCAACCGAGCGCCACAAAGCCCATGTGCCCACAACATTTCTCAAGTCTCAGTGGAAAGTAGTTCTAAGCTGCATTAATATCAAGGGTTTACAATGAACAGTCTGTCATCATTGGTCACTGGCTTATAAAGATAACTAAGAAAAGATAAGCGACTGTACAGATGTTAAAATTTAATCATTTTAAGCACGAACTGCATAAATTGGTAATGTTATACTAAGGCGCACTGCACTGATGACTGACGCCGGCCTCCAAAAACTCATTTTACGTTTTATGCGGATCGTTCAACTTTTCAGCAGTAAACCCAAACATATAAATCATATTGCAAATACATATTTATATTACGTTTTGACGATTTTCCGTCTCTAATCGAAGATTAAGCTCAATACGTCGGCAGTGCTTGTACACTGTATTGTTGATGCATGTGTAAGCAGAAGATCTTGTTAGTCTGTGTGTGCTTCCGATCAACACGGTAGATGGATAATTTCCATAATATAATCCAGAAGGGTAAGAAGTGTAGAATAAAATACTATCACAAATGAAGTAGATTTATTTTCTTAATTGGTAAACGGCTTCCTCATAGTACTACTAAAGTTGTGAATTAGTACCTACCATACACTGCGTTGAAATGTTAAATTTCGTAAATGAAAAAAAGAAGATAAAGTACTTATAAATTTTTTAGCGACCCAAGGTCGCTTCTTGTAAGCAATCACCAAGCAACTTACATTTGGAAACAACGGTAAATAATGTTGGGGTAAGTATTGCTTGCACAACTATTACCATCAGTACTGCTGCAAGTCTTACTTCTCTTTAAAGTGTCACTGAGTGCTATTTTACCTGCAGCAATTGCTGGCTGTCAAATTACAGCACAGTGGTACAGTGCAAGTCAATCCAGGGAGGACTGAGAAGACAAACCCCCACCTTCTTCTCCATAACGACAATCAATCCCGTTGTCCAAACCCGACATTACAAGTTTGGTTCCTTTTAAGGATAAGTTTAAGGTAGTTCGAAGCGACAAATTTTATCATTATTAATTTAACTTGTTTTTATAGGGAGAGAGAACTGGATTAAAAGCGAATGTAAGTAACGTGGATTCTACCTGCGTTGGATGGAGCTTGCAATAACTGTGCATGAAACTTAAAAGTCTTAATCGTTTCAAAGCAGGGTGCGGTTTCTTACCCCTCTCCCCGGTTTAAGAAGGCTCTTCACGCCCCTACCTCGATTATGTGCTTCTCATGTCCGTCTGAACAGAATCAAAGTAAAACAATAAACATATGGCCCTTCGGAAAATTAAATCTTTTCCCAGCTGAATGGAAGGCGAATTTATTATCCACTGACCCACGAGGTCTCGGCCCTTAAATCGCTTTTTATTGTTGGCAATTATTTTCCACGTGTAAAATAAACAGTTCGACCGTCACAATATAATATAGTGACATGGACTGGTGGAATACTTGACCGAAACTTCTTCCAAACCTGGTAGGCACATAGGGGACGTTGAATGAATGCTTACTCAGTTATGAAAAGATAGGAATAGTACTTGAGCGACCACCGGGATTCAAACCCATCACGCACGCATTTGCGGTGTGTACTCCAACAGGTGGCCAGACTAGGTAAAACCCCTTCCATTGATTTTTTTGCTATTTCTAGCACTGTCTACATTGCTATTTCGTTGCTGTTATTGTTACCTTAGATATGTTTCTGCAGCTGCCAACAGTCTATTTTTGTTGATATTGTGGATAATACTTTTGCAATTTCTGCTACTGTAGCTGCTGTTCGTATTGTTGTGTTTTCGTCACAGTTGCTATTGTCCTTATTATTTACATCGAAATAATAACAGCACAACATTTTGTAATTAGCCTTTGAAAGATTGACAGTTCGGATGGCAGTCCTCCTATGGTCAACTAATACGTAATGTGGATGGCCGTTCTGGAGCTCGATCTCAAATCTAATCGGTAGTACACCAAGAGCTCATGTGGCGACTAGCGAAATAGAGTACGTTATCATTTGGGGCTCCCTGTGGTGCGGCTACTGTTTATAAAGTGAAAGCTGTATGTATTAAACCAACCTTGCTAGGTAAATAGAAAGTATTTCATCACCCACACTCGAACCAAAGACACGTACACACATTCGTGGTGTACTGAGTGGATGTACACGTCGCTCCACTTGTCTCAAAGATCAAAATTTTTAATTCGCCCAAATCTGAGGAGAAAATCAGGGTGTCGGATAGGAAGAATTCTTTTGGGGAACTACCTAACCTGTTCTTCAGCTCAAGCTTTAATAGCTGGCGTACTCGCGTGGAACTGGAAGACTTCAATACAAGAACCACGCCCTAAAGTGTGTATATAAAAGAACTCTTCCACTTCACCCCTCCACCCCTCCAATTTCTTTCAGGCTGGCGTCGCTACTGTTTATAAACAATTCTAAAGGAAAATCAAAACATGAAATCTGTATATATCTGAAATCTGTGAGAATTAAGCCCATAGTAGCCATGCATCAATGGCAAGAAAAGTGTGTATGTATGTATGTATGTATGTATGTATGTATGTATGTATGTGTGTATGTATGTATGTATGTATGTATGTATGTAT